>JAUTBT010066992.1:0-14112 GCA_032361225.1 Lepetodrilus schrolli
ACAAGACCAAGGATGATAACTGCATTGCCACTCTACAGACATCGCATCATATCAATATCGCGTCAGAAAGGTAACTTGATGCCGGGCCCCTGGGGCGAGATTTGAACCTGGAACCTTTGGCTCCGAAGTCCAACATTCTACCACTGCTTGTCCTGTATGCTAAATGATCAGTGGACTATGTACACATGCTTGTCCATAGCCATGACTTGGTGCAGTAAATACTCACAGTTTTAAACATTGCGACTTTGTACAGTTGCATGGCTTTCTAGGACGTGCACCAGTTGCTTCCAGAGTGTTGGAGCTGAAACAATGGTAGACATCAATTAATGCACCTATATTCTCTAAATTTCAGATGACTTTGAACCAATTAAATAAGAATTAAAGCTAATTAAAATGTTCCATACTGGACAAGATCATGAATAAAACATCCAGACGGAGGTATTTTTGGATGTTTTGCTGTGCAGTGTAGTTAGTAGTTACCCGTTGATGTTTCTGTTTAGCACTGATGCCGATATGGAGGGATCACTGCTGGCAATGGGAATGAAGTCTCGCTGCTGCTGCTGCTGCTGTTGTTGCTGCTGCTGCTGCTGCTGCTGTTGTGGTTGTGGTTGTGGAGGTGGCTGTTGTTGAATCTGTATCTTGGCCTGAGGAGACGTTATCTGCATCTGCTTCTGAATCTACAAATGTTAAATATTTGTGGTATTTGTGACAATAATTAATAAACATAACACTTGGAAGAGTAATGTACTCTAACAGATAATATGAAACATGATGCTTACAAAATCAAATGACAAAATACTACATATTATTTAACCAATGACCCTATGATAAATGCACTTCCCCAAACATACATTTGTGTGTATTGTAAATTCAGTCACCATTAACTAACACCTCAGTTTTAACACAAGATCACAGATCGAATACAATAACAGTAATTCAATTTATTTACCTGAGTTACATAACTAGCTGGAACTAATGCAAAACCCTGAAGGCCTGGAATATTTCCTCCTCCAGAGAAGATGGTGGTTCCCGAGGGTAGTCCCCCCTGGGTCTGGATGTTAGGTCGGATCTGCTGGAGCGGGGTGGAGGCGGCACGGATAGTGTTGGGGTTTGGCAGCAGGACCCGCTGGATGTTCTGACCGGTGGACATCACCACGCCAGACTTGGACATCTGCTGGACACAAGAGTAACGTCGCTACTGACTCAGTACTGACACAACATAGGTTTAAGTAAGGGTGCTGCTTTTGATGTGTGTTCCAAATACTTTCCAGTGTACCAACTAGTAACAGTAACAAGAGTTTACCCATCATTCTCTGCCAAACTTCTTATTATCTGTATTATCATTATCTGTATTATCATTATCAAAAACATGAAGGGGAAGGTACATGTAATCAATTTCCATTTTAATAACAGATGTCAAATTCTTTTTAGATGGTTTGAGAAAATGCCATAAATGGAAAACATTTCATCACCAATATGACAGACTACACAATTTCAGGCTTAATACATTCTAATTAGTTAGTTAGTTAATTTGGTGCTTAACGTCACAGCGGGAATCTTTCACCCATACGCGACCATAAATTCTAAAACTTTGTACCTAATTAAACCTAATATATATTTCCTTTCTATGATTTCTTATATGTAAATGTCAGGCACAAATGGAGAAGGGAGTGGTGATATTTTACCAGTTGAGTATTTTGCACTGGTAAAGTGATCTTGATTTGTTGTGTGCTGGGTTGACTTGAAGCAGTGACTGTTGCTGGAGCGATAACTCGACTAGTCTGTATCACCTGCGTACCGACTGTCGACGACTTCGACACTGGAATGAGACATGGAAATACCGTGATCTTAGTATTATGAAATAGGACTAGGTTTAAGGATGTGAGCAAGTGAGCGGACCTCGAGTCTGGCTATTGGCAGTGTGGCAGTGTGGCAGTGTGGCAGTGTGGCATGACATCTACCACACCCTGACTACTAAACTCAAATATCATCTTATACCACATGCTTCAGGCTCTATTCACAATGGTCAAGTTTCACACTAGGCTTACAAATTAGGAAGTACAACTGTAGATAGAATGTGAGATAAGATGCTCCTTTGGCTCAGTTGGTAGAGCGTTGAACTCGGGTTCACAAATCATGATCAAAATAAAATAATGTTTCAAATTGCACGTAATAATACTTATCTTGCATCATTTTAGACATCATTGACATGAAGAGGAGGCCAAAAATGCAGGTTTGGCACTTCAGGGCATTAAACAATTTTATAAAAAAAATATTAAATAGTGGTTTTCAAGATTCTTTCACTTGCACTGTGGCTTGTCAGTTTAGGGCAGGAAATCTGCAACATCCGTAACACTGAATGCTACAGTAAACTGACAGACCAAGGCACTAAATATCTATTCCAACTCATGAAGAGATAATTATCAAAACTAAGTCATATTTAAGCAATGCATTGGAAGACGACATCCGAAGTCCACCAACCTGTGACCACCAACTGATAGTGAGCACCGTCTGACCTGTGACCACCAACTGATAGTGAACACCGTCTTACCTGTGACCACCAACTGATGGTGAGCACCGTCTGACCTGTGACCACCAACTGACGGTGAGCACTGTCTGACCTGTGACCACCAACTGACGGTGAGCACTGTCTGACGTGTGACCACCAACTGATGGTGAGCACTGTCTGACAGGGACAGTAGCTGTGACTCACCCAGACTGGTGCCCTGGGACACCGGATTGACCAGTCGGACGTAGTGGAACTTGCTGCCGGGCACCTGGATCTGCTGGACCTGACTTGACCCTGCCTGGATCTGCATGGGCCTGAACACCTGCTGGCCACCAGGGGAAATCTGGGTGTGTGTCTTTGTCGTTATCGCCTGAGTCACGATACTCGTCTTCTGATGACAGTGGGTAATCAACACAATAAGTGTAATTATATGTGTAACACACAGAACAAATTTACAGAGTAGAAATGGAATAAATTACAGTAATTAAATACTCATCAATTAGGCCAACCTATTCTTAACTTGAATGTGATCAATGTTTGAAGTTAATTTAATAGCTAATTTAGAATGAACGAATAAATTATTGTTTTACATCGCAGTGGGAATATTTCACCCATAGGCAACGACAGCTATAATCACTTGTATATTACAATTACACAAATCGTTATTAGTGGGCATGATCGATACCAACATGAAAGTTCAGCACAACATATCAAATTGAAATATATCGAATTGACATGCTCACCCCATTTCCCTGCTTGACAATGAGTTTTGACGGGGACATCGTGATGGTTGCTGGTTTTGACATGGACGATATACTGGTTGTCTGCGTGTTTGCAAGTTCTGTTAATGTCTTTGTAACTGTTGTTAACGTCATGACACGTTGTGGAGATTTTGCAATGGACACAGGAATCATCGTAATTTTTGTGGGAGTTTTCGCAGGGGAGATGGGGACCTTATTGATGGGGACAACCTTGGCTGGAGATCCTGTCAAGGATGCTAGCACTGGCTTGATGGGTGAGAGAATACCCTGAGATGAGATAGTCACGGTCTTGGTGGGGGACTGCATCTGGGACAGGATATTAACCCCGCTCAAGGACTGCAGTGAGATGGTCTGTCCATGCGGTACAGGGAACACTTGAGGTTGACTAGTTATAGGGTTCTTGGTTATTATCACTTTAGTAACTACAGGGCTGTTTGACGAACCTGCCGATAACGGCCTCTTTAGTCCGGCTTTGTCATTACTTGATGCTACTTCAACTACAGACGTTTGCATTTTGGGGACTTTATAGTTTGCCTTGACCTGATCGAAGTGGATAATTTGCTGACCACCATCGTTACTCATTGTGCCACCATGTGACTGTGACTGCACCACTATCGTCCTCGCGCCACTCCCTAACAAACTAGCTGCCGACACTCCCTTCAGCTCGATTGTCTGTGCACCATGAGCGCTGGACGTGAGGGTGCCCAGAAGACTGGTACCTGGTTGTACCGTTACCGTGGAGTCCTTCACCTGCAGGCGGTCGGAATCCACCTGTATAGTGTCCATGGTCTTCACACCAGACACAGGATCATCCACACTGCCCATTAAAGCAGCAGTCACATGTGGTGAATTATTTTGGTCTTCTCTGGCCACTGTTACTTTACTTGAGTTAATGATCACATCTTCTACAGAGGTCACAATCAATCCATCTGTCTCGTCACTTTTACTTATGCCTGGAAGTAGGAGATAAATCCAACAGTATAATAATATGACAGTTTTTAAATAACACAAAGTATACCGCTTTCCTTTGATGGTTTCCGTTTGGTGAAATATAAGATCATTAAACTGTTCCTGCATTGAACAATGGACATACATAAATCAATCAATGTGTAATATTTGTAAATGAAATAAAAATAAATACAAGATACTCAATTACCAGGGAATTAATACCCAGTATTACGAGATTGTGATGTGAATGTCCAAAGTCGAAATGATGCACATTCACCAATCATACACTGTAATTATGTGGTCTGTTGCTATTGTGACTACGTGACTCATTCAACAAGAGCAAACTTAGGTGACAATTGACATCAATCAACTATGAAACCAACACAATACTTATGATTATCACACCTTTGTCAACAAGGTCTATGTCAATCAATCAGTTGTTAATTCCTCTGCAGATCACTACCAGCCAATTAAGCTGACCATCTCAAGAATTGGACCAGTACCAGTAGGAGTCATTGTGCCAGACATAGTATAACCACAGTAATAAGGCACCTCAGTGACTCCAGCTTACAGTATTTCATTTACAAGTTTTCCACAGATTCTTTTTCAGGAATGCATGGCAAAAGGAAGCTTTTGTTAAATTGTTTAATGTTAGTAAACTAATAGGACATAATTTTAATTCTCTCACAATAAGTAGACGTCTATATCTTGGTTTACCTATCATTCAGTATAATAAAGATAATTTATTAACTGATTACATACAACTACAAGTCCTTATATAGTTCACATGTAGATCTAATGACAAACATCTCTTTCACTTCCTGAAATACTGCAATCTAGAAACTGTGGGAAGCATCTCAACTGCATATCAATATTTCTTTATAAACATTTTATCTCTGATGGTTTTGTACGTGTGATTGTGTAAGGTTGATCAAATAGCAAATTTGTAAATATGATTATGAAAGGAGAGACTCATCAATATATAGGACACGTAAACAGTGCTTGAAACACGCGCCATTTGGACGTGGAAATTCAGGGAAATTTAAATCACCGGTTTGTTTCTGGTGTGCAAGAGGCAACTATCTTGTTAATTTAATGTCTTCTAAACCAGATGACTGCTTATATGTGCCATTATGCTGAACATGTTCAATAAATAATGGGATTTATTCGCATATTGCTATGTCTTACATAGCCTTCTCGCTATCGCACCACTGTGCCATATTTACCAAATTGGGTAGGATGACATTGGAGGACGCATTAGATGGTCGATTGTATATTATTGTCGAACCACTCTAATTAGTGAGTTTGTTTTGCATATGAACTCAACACTGACTTTCGGTTGTGGTCCGGGGCTCGGAAACCACGTACCTGATCTCTGAGCAGGCATTCTGTAATTGTTCAAAATCACGCGCCCACCATTACCATCCCATAATATCGACACTCGGCTTCATTTTCCGCGAAGACGCTCGTACGGACATAACACTTTCATTATTTTAATTGGTTGAATTAAACTGTAATGAATATTTGGAGGTAAATAAAAGGAAATCTATGAATGCATATTGTGCAACATCCAAGCTTATTGCATACTTTGTCTATTTTATTTGAAATAACATCGAAATGGATTTTTTAAGATGTTTGTTGCGGCACTGTTAAACAATCAAATATGTCCGCTTCAGTGAAACAACAACTTGCTCAGCTAGCAAACTTATCTCATGCAGGCGGATCACACAAGGATGTCACAGAAAAGTAGTTGACATTTTATCGAATTGCAAAATTGAGTAGTTTATTGTTAAAACCGAGGACTTTTAGAACATACTTTTGGCACAACTTGACTCGTCCTAAATTTGAATAAATTTATGACAGTGTCTCTAATTTCGTGCACAATCCAAAAAATGTTTGTGAACAAGTTGGATTTATTTACATAATTATGCACATTAACGAATTTCTGTTGCATAGTCAAAGACATAAATAGAGCAATAATTCATATACTTTTAAATTATGATGAAGGCGTTGCGATTGGTTACGGGTCGTTTCGTCCGAGTCGATACATGGGTTTTGGGTTGATTCACGCTGGTTTCAATAAATTATTCATTAGTATTAATTACATTATACAGTAATACGTCCACTTCAATAGTAAACTAAGGGCTTCATATTTCACGCAGACTATAATTTCGCTGAATTGTCTTTGCGCGTATAGCGCGTAATAGAAGTGTTTTACAGTATACCATTACACATGGATTAGCTATGATAATATATATTAAACAAATGAATACACTACTATTTGTTGTATTTAATGTATGCCAGATATATCGTAAAACTGTGTAACATTTTATTACTTAAATAAAACAATAGAAATCCATTGGGATGAAACGACCCCAAAGTAGTACGAGACAACCCGAGATGGGTACGAACTGACCTGAAACTAGCGCAAAACGACCCAAGTGTGAAACGACCCGAAACAACTTGGCGCTAAACGCGTTTTGGTGCAAAGCGACCCGTAACATTGCAATTTGGCCTAGTCTGATATACATTATATCGCGTCATCAGCTGATTTTGAGGCACATGTGAGGTAATCGCATTTTGTGTTATAACGAGAGCACGTGCGAGTTCAGAGGTCGAATACAAATTGCATCAGTTGGCCATGACTCCGGCTTGGATCAACATAAAATTGATAAAAATGTAGACAAGATAAGTAATTTACAAAAGCATGCATTAACCATGTGTAATTTTCACCTCTGATCACTAATACATATCCAAATTTAAATGGCGATCCTCACTAAAATATCAGCTGAAATGTAATCTCATGCAGTCATCTGCTTTCCTTGTTGACATCGTAACCCAAACATTATGTGAAACAGCTCTAGTTGCCAGACAACTACGGAAGCCAATTTTGGTCACTCATACTCGTTTCCAAAGTAAAAGATATTTTTCTTTTCAATGCGTCTCATTTTGCACAGAATTAATCTCAAATATATTTTCAAAAATCACATTTTCATCAATAAATCAAAATGGACAGATCAGTCATTAATTGTTAAGTCCACTGTCACTTTCGTTTTCAATAGGACTATTTGGAATTATTGCAGACAATGTCTACATTACATGTACTTGTCTAATTGGAATATAAATTCATGAATTTCTTTTATCTTCTAATTTTTAGATACAAGGCAATTTTGGAAGGTATACTCAAACCTGATGGAGGAGACCTGATTCCATCTCTGCAAGCTTTTGTTGAAGCCTGTAAGTGCTTAGCTATCTGATCAAAATCTGCCAACTGTTAATTAGTGTTCATCAATGAGAGTGAATCATGTATAACATTGGCAGTCGCAACATTTCCAGGGGCGTAGCTAGTGCCAAAGTAAAGACAAATACAATGTATAGAACGGTTTGATTAAGGATGCATTTATGGGGTTTCGAGGACAGAATGTTTTTCATACTGATTTCCATGACTTGTTTGTCTGTTGCCAGTGGTCAATGAGAATGTCAGCCTGGTGATATCTCGTCAGATCCTGTCAGACTTCACCTCCCAGCTGTCGAAACTGCCGGATGTGACAGCAAAACAAGTGGCTCATTACACTCTGGAGAAGATTCACACAAGAGTCATATCTTTTGAAGAACAGGTTTGAATGTTGCCCAAATTCTATCTTTCTCCATCATTCCCTTTTAGGACAGGCAGGTGATGCACCCCATTCATGCACTACCCTGATAATCCCTCTTTTACACACTTAATTTATGGATGAATGATGAATTATGTCGTATATCCCTAGCAAATGTTGAGTAGTATGCTCTTGTCTTGACCAGGTTGCAGCAATTCGACAGCACCTGGCTGATATATACGAGAGAGAACAATGCTGGCGAGATGCGGCCAACGTGCTGGTGGGAATTCCCTTGGAAACTGGACAAAAGTTAGTATTCAATAGAAAAAATGGCTCACTGAGTCTTCCATTTCTCCTGGGAAACATCCAGTCACATGGTGGTGCAGTGGCGGACCGTCAGACTTCCCAGTTGATGGTACCAAGTTTGAATCCTCCTTGGATAAGCTGGCGTCAATGCCCCCCCCAGCAGTTACTGTTTTATAAGGATGCCATGTTTTAGCCTTGTAGTGTACTTACTTTCCTTGTTTCATCAGGTTTTCTACTACCATAGACTGACCAGCCAAATATGAGTAAAGTAATATTGAAAAGCAGCTCTAAGCTTTAAAAAAAAAAGTTTTGGTAATCAACACTATACATGCTACTACAGAAACTTATGACTGATATGAATTACACAGAGTGAAATGTAGTGGAAATAAATATATTGCCCATACGTGTGTGGAGATAGTGTGTAGTCTTCTAAGTGTATTACAGAGTATGACAAACAATGGACATGACACAGTGTGGACAGTAGTGATGACATCATTGTACTCATATAAACGTGACTTTTCTACAAGGAAGAGTAGTGATGTTGACTTATTTTAATGCGTTTATCTTCATTCAAATTCATTATGGACAATATTAGCATCTTCATTAATATAAGCAATAACCCACTCGTTACTCGTGAAATTAAAGCTTGCATTTTACAACATTAATTTCACTCGAGGTAAAGAAAATCTATAATACCTCATAACTCATGGGTTATTGTCTATTTAGGGGATCTTGAAATTTTAAGAATATGTAATTATTCTAGTATCCCATATCTTGCTGGGACAGTGCTTCCTGAATGCAACATGACATGTTACCTATTGCGTGTCCAGACAGTACAGCACAGACTACAAGCTGGAGACGTACCTAAAGATTGCTCGTCTGTATCTGGAGGACGATGACCCCATTCAGGCCGAGGCCTACATCAACCGTGCCTCTCTACTCCAGGCCGACACTCAGAGTGAACACCTGCAGATACACTACAAGGTACCCATTACCTGATACACTTGCATCTTGTCATACCACACGTATATATTGTCCTCCTCTTGCACACTTTTAAGACATAACATATGAGTGAAATATTCCCGCTGCTACGTAACACACTCATTCATTCATTCATTGCACACTTTTAGAAGCTGTTTTAAGTCGCCCTATGTTTCTGAACACTGTTATTATGGAATTCAACTGATGAGGTCACCTTCTACAGGCATGCTATGCCCGGGTTCTTGACTTCCGGCGGAAGTTCATCGAAGCCGCTCAGCGCTACAACGAGTTGTCATACAAGACGATCATCGCAGAGCAGGAGAGGTTAATGGCTCTGAAGAACGCACTTATCTGCACCACCCTGGCTTCTGCAGGTAAACAAGGAAATACTTCTGTACTAATATTTAATTATATTATTATCTGGTTGTTTTATGACTGGTAGCATGATCCAAGGGAAGATAATCCCTGTCTAGTAGTAGCGCTAGTGATAAGAATATTTTTCAGTACGATTTCGGCTCAACACAAAGTTTTGTTTACAGATCCCCATATTAAATTAGAGTCTGAACGTGAAATCGTACTGAAAGTTTTTCGAAACCTCGGGGTCAGATGACCGATATAACCTGGCCTTTGATCATGGCCAAGCACGCAATTACAGTTGAGACAAAATGGCCTTTAATCAGGAATGTATTAAATAAATATAAGGATTTCTTCTCCAGATGATTTGATAGAGGTATGACATTATATACTTTATCGTTTGAATGGATGTAGAAGTAGTGTTTGTATGTCTATAGGTCAACAGAGGTCAAGGATGTTGGCAACACTCTTCAAGGATGAACGATGTCAGCACCTCCCAGCGTTTAACATCCTAGAGAAGATGTGAGCCATGCTTTTGCCTGTGTGACAAGTCTCTAGAGCTAGCAGAATACTTTAATTGTCCAGATAGTCCTTATTACTTGAAATTTCGCAGATTTTATTTCGTCATTTCAAGTGCCCAGCCTCTCAAACATAATAAAGCAAAATAACAAACAGATAATATTTTCTGATTCAAATCCAATACGTAGAATGACTAGTAAGGAAATCTTGAACTCTTTTTTTAAAAATAATTTTGTTATGCAGTATTCTGTATTTGAAAGTATTGTTTACATGTATTTGCCAGGTACTTGGATCGGATCATAAGGAGTATTGATCTACAAGATTTCCAGGCATTGCTACAGCCTCACCAGAAAGCTATCACTGCAGATGGTTCGTGAAAGTTTGATTCATTTTGTAGGAATTCACAAAAATAGTTTTAATTGCACACTGGTGAGTATATCTGGTTTCATCCATAAACTACTTCTTTGATTGATGATGCAGCATTCTATTTGATAATGTGGTGTTTTATTTGATAATATGATATCATGTTTAATGATGTGATATTCTATTTTGTGGTATTTTGTGTGATCAGGTTCCACAATTCTAGACCGGGCTGTGATTGAACATAATCTACTGTCTGCCAGCAAACTCTACAATAATATTTCATTTGCGGAGCTGGGCTCACTCTTGGAAATACCCCCAATGAAGGTATGTAAAATAATGTTGACTTTATCTGACTAGGCAATTGTGGAGTTGAACAAGTTTTATTTCTCAAGTTAATGATGTGTTCACCTTAGGATAAATATTCCATTACTAACATTCAACCTCTTCTAGATCATCGCATATATTTCAATATACGTGGTGGATATCTACTGTGCAATAATGATTCGATAATCAACAATGTTGATTACGTGTTTTTGTGTTTCTCAAAGTTGATTAGTTGAAACCAGGACTACTTTCACATAGTTCCCACGCGCAAAGGCTTCAACAAGTCTATTTCATTAACACATTTCATTGTGATGCAATATTTACGTATCTTTTTATCGCATACCATTCTAAGATATAATTCTTATAATTTAGAATTAATTTACTGCTATTAGTGCTAATTCAAGTGGTTTTTTTATTAAAACTAATTCATGATAATGCACTTTTACACTCGTCTGCTATGTTCTAGCTGTAACCTATTGTTAGTAAACAAACATGGCTACCCGCATATGGCCACATTTCGCCGGTTAGTCAACAACTTAGCTTAGTGAATGTTGACGGAGACTTTAATTGGACATGCATATATAGCTACAATCTGTTCGTTGTTAAAACTATCTTAGGTGAAATGTACATGTTTTCATCTGCAAGTTTTCCCCGACTTATTGTTTCAACAGGTCGCTAAAGCTCGGAACTGTGAACATTAATTTGACTATGGACAAATTTTCTGTAATCACTCGTATCTCGTGGGTTATTCTCCATTTCTTTCATGGTCTTGACTTTGATTACAATTAGGCAGAAAAGATTGCCTCGCAGATGATCACAGAGGGACGGATGAATGGCCACATCGACCAGATAGACTCCATTGTACATTTTGAAGGTGAGTCACGTGCACCACTCATTGCAGCACGACTGCGCTACCGTCAGATACCTGCAGGTTTTACCAATGTTGTCGTTGCGTATGGGTTAAATATTCCTTCTGCGACGTAATGCACCAATTCAATAAAAAAAAAAGTTGTACGGGTCAATGGTGTCAGTACTGTGTGTTCTGTGTGTTGCAGCACGCGAGACATTACCGACTTGGGACCGACAGATCCAGAGTCTCTGCTTCCAGGTGAACAACATCATTGAGAAGATCTCCACATCCGCCCCAGACTGGATGGTGAAAACAATGGAAGCCACATAGTGTGCCAGATCATCAGCCATCAACCAAACTATAGAAAGACTATTTATCACGAACTGGGGCAGTATTGTCAACCCTTTAAGAACTGAAGCCTATTTTTGTTTTTGTCAATTGATGGCACTCCATGAACATGAACAGACATTGAAAATGTATTGGATTAATATTGTGACATAAAGTGAATATTAATATCGATTCCTCATGTCCCTTCATTGTGCATCCAAAGTGATGGGTTATCGCCAATTCACCTCTCTTATGTTGAGGTCTTGTCATCTACACCCTAAATTTAATGATACTAAAATGTATTTTGGCTCCAGCTTGTCAGTTTACAGCAATAGGAAACCCGCAACATCTGTATTGTTTAACTGGCACTGTTGGATTGCGACACTACGGCACTACATAGCCGTATCTATTGGCCGTATCCTGCAGACACTGATGGTGGGTTCCAAGTGGGAACTTTTGGCTCCAATGTCTTGAGATCTAACAAGGGACTACACCACCTCCAGCAATAATGGAACAGACATGTCTACTAATACCCTTGAAATGATGAATTAAGGGTCACCAAAAGTTACTAAACTAGATGTTGCATGGATCAAAAGGCGATTTAAATAAGGAAAACTGTATCTAAATATCGATATCTAAATCTATAAAGCATCTTCAAGTGCAACCTTTAAATTAAGGGTAATGTCACAGTAATGAACACGTTTTAACATCTGAATATCTGTAGCACACACTTGAATACAATCTGTACGACGGTTCATAGATGTCATGCAAACAAGCAACATTACTTAATAATCTGGTACGATATCAATCTATTTTCAAGCATCTTGTTCTCCAACCTATCCTACATGGCATTGTTGATCTAATCAAGTATCATCACATATGGTCAACGATTCCCACATTGAAGTGGCAGGATCATCTTGGCATATGCCGAAGTCAACTGGATATTCTGATGCAACATTTCCCAATCATTTTTCTACCAGCAATATGGAAGTAATTAATTACTGCTACCCACTGACAATGTTTTTATGTGCAGTCATTCCCAATATATCGTAATCCTAAATGTGTTCACAATAAAATGAGTCTGCAGAAGTTTAGAACAAAGAACTTATTTTTAGAACAGTACTGTTGTCATTGGCAATATATCTTAGAATTATTTAGAAAAATAATACAATGGATAATACAATGTACTCCTAAGATTGATTTGTTTGCTTCTCGGTAGTAATAACATGTAGAGATATTTCTTTTTAATATTTAAAATATGCATACATGATCTTGTCACTTTAAACAATAAATTGATCAGTCTATTAGTAATGTATGTGTACCAGGGTTGCATTCAGGCTGCACTACATTTCACTATACTACTATTCTACAAAGTGGTTGGCTGAAAGTTCATAAAAAAATAGCACCAAATCTTGTTTACTTTGTTTACCTCCTTGTGAATGAACCCCCATATTGCATAGTACTATGTATGCTGGCTGAATGGCTTCTGTAGTACTATGTAGTGAAAAGTAGTGTAGGCTGAACGAACCAATGGTATAGGTCTCGCTGCAGTATATTGTAATACATGCTGTATTCACTTCTCAAAAACCAAAACAGAAATGCATTCATTTGATTTTTCACATTTATTTAGACATAGCAGTACAATTTACAGTTAATTTTTAATGGCCTGCTTTTTCTTGGGTTGCTTGATACCAGCTTTGCCAGCTTTTCCTTTCAACGTGACCAACTTGCGACTTTCCCGCGATTTTCTCGGCTTTCGTGACTTGATCTGACTGGATTTGAACTTTTTCCTCTTTTGAGAACTGTCACAAATGTCAAGGTCAGAATCGTAATCAAAGTCCAAGTCTTCTGCTCCACGTTTGTCGCGAATTATGTCAACATCACCATAACGAGTGACCTTCACCTTGGCTCCCAAGATGGTTGTAATTTCTTCTGGTTCGCCTTCTTCAGTTTTCTTGACGACTGGAGGCAGGCTCACCGTTTCATCTGTAAAGACACAAAACATTGTACATGTATAATATTGGGTTAAACATTTGAAAACGAAGATATTTCCCCAAAATGGATTCATTTCATAAAACTTCTATTCGTTCTACTGCAATCCTTAAAACTCCCAGTTTGGACATATTTCAAGGGCAGCCATGTTCAATGTAGCAGATATTTTATTTTTGAATTGGGGTTTAGAGTCGCTTTCAAGATTCTATCACTTATATCACGACATGTCAGTTTAGGGCAGGAGGAAACCCGCAACATCCGTAGCGCTGAATGTTGCAGTAAACC
>JAUTBT010067003.1:0-14112 GCA_032361225.1 Lepetodrilus schrolli
CGCAGGTTTACTGCAACAATCAGCGCTACGGATGTTGCGGGTTTCCTCCTGCCCTAAACTGACAAGTCGTGATATAAATGAAAGAATCTTGAAATCGACTTTAAACCCGATTTTAAAAAAAAACAATTAATTTTTTTTTAAATGATCAATCAACTATACCAGATCTATGTTCTCCTTTCAGAGTGCCAGTACGGTAATACATGCTATGCACATGGTCACGAACTTACCATGGGCAACTGCAAGTACACGTGCGACGCCCAATCTAGTAAAATTGGATTTAAAAAGGAAGCAGGTAAAATATTCGTGGCACTGACGTCAATGAACGGTTTGTGGCAGGAACGTGACCATGTTGAAATGTAAAATAACTATTTAAATAAGTAATTCAAAATGCGTGTTGGGAGATCCCCAGACAGCTGTAACAGAAAGCGACAATATGTAATCTGGGTTCTGGGTCCACAGAACGATCGAAGAGCTACGTGGTTCTTAACGCCTATCCTAGTAGTGTATATATATAGATTATATATGATATGAATGTTCATATATTACTGAATTTATTAAACGAGGCTATTTCGAGCATACTATATTGTTTGCCAACGAGATTACTAAATTCAGTAATACATGAACACGAGTATAAGATTATATTTATCACATAATAACTGTAGAAACTATCGTAATATCGTTATTCAGTCACAAACAATATAATAGGCAAAGAATTAATACCATTATAAATACAATATGGTGATTAGTCCATTGTGTTATTTTACTAGGGAAAATATTTATATATTTATAGCATGGGTTTATTTCACTCCCACAGTCTATACCGTAAGTCATGTAATAAAATGAGTTACGAGTCTTGAAGAGCTAGCTGAAAGCGTTGGGTAGAACGGGACTCAGATCTTTAAAAATAATAATTAAGTCCCTGGTGTAGAACATTAAGCATGGATATGAATTCCATTTGTATCAAGTCAGTATATTTGACATAGAAATGTCTGATTCCACTTGTAATGTTACTACTAATAATAATAATTGAATTTATGTAGCACAGTATTCACAATTGCAGTGTTGAATAGTGCTATCGTATATTTCCTATGTTTATATTAAATGATGAAATCTCATATAGATCTACATTGTATTTATATCATACTCTGCCAACAGCTGTAGCACTCAACAAAGGTTTCTGATTTTAATGTAAGCGTCAGTGTTACGGTCTGTCACTACCAGCCAGTGCTCGCAGGTTTACTGCAACATTCAGCGCTACGGATGTTGCGGGTTTCCTCCTGCCCTGAAACTGACAAGCCGTGATATAAGTGATAGAATCTCGAAAGCGGTGTTAGTGTCAGTGTTACCACAGTCCGTGCAGCATGACACGTGTACGTCAGCAAGTGGAACTGTATTTAAAGTCTGTATTCTATATTTCCAGGTTGTACGTAGACATTCACGACCATCATGGCCACAGTGGCAGAATATCTGAAGAGGTCTAAGAATTGGAATAAATACATTTAAATGCATCCCAGTAGTTGAGTTCATTAATTGTTAATAGGAACCATACACTATGTAGTGGGTGTGGCAAATATAATGTGATTTTACCTAGGCACATTTTTTGTATTGCTCATATGTAATATATAGAGCTACATTTGCAAGAATCCGCGCTTTCAGACATGAATTGCCACGCAAACCCATCGAAATACATCCCTTTTACCTGTCGATGATAAATAATCGATTGTTATGAAAATGGTGCCTATTCATGGGGATTCCCCCTCTATGTTAGTCACGTGCTTAGAAGAGTACGTTGTGATTGGTCCTTGGTCACACACACTCCAGCTCACCAGCAATTTATGTAAATAAACAAATTGACTGCTCGGCAAATTAGCCGATTTATCGATAAAAGATCAGTTGACAGGAACTAAATCACTGTACGTGAGTTCTTTAGGTTTACATGTATACAGTATGAATTTTGTTTGAGTCATTTTAACACACACTTCTTTCCCATGTTTTTTTTTTTTTTTTTAAATTGGGGTTTAGAGTCGCTTTCAAGATTCTTTCACTTATATAACGACTTGTCAGTTTAGGGCAGGAGGAAACCTGCAACATCCATAGCGCTGAATGTTGCTTGCGAGCACCGGCTGGTACTGACAAGACCAAGGATGATAACGGTATTACCAGTCTACAGACATTGCACCATATCAATATCGTGTCAGAAAGGTAACTTTCGCGAACATTGATGCCGAGCCCCCGGGGCGGGATTTGAACCTGGAACCTTGGCTCCGAAGTCCAACTGTTCTACCACTGCACTACCACCCGCCCTTCTCTCCCATGTATAACTAGGTCTAAAAGTAGAAAGTATTTAGAATTTATCAGTTTTGTTTGTATATGATACGTTTTTCACGTTACTTTTATCAGCCTCAACGGCATTTAGGTAAACTGACGTGAACTGTATGAAATGCTTCAGGGGAGTGTTCATAAACGGACACACCTTTCAGGGGAGTGTCTATGAACGTACACACATTTCCGGGGAGTTTTTAGGAAACGTACACTCCTGATACGCTCCACTATATCATTCCAATGAACGGCATGACAACAGTAAAGAAGGTGGGCTATATTGGACTGCCATTGACCGTGTACAAGTGGAAGGTTCGATTACGTCGCGTGTTTTCGCTAATTCAACCTGGTGGGGGTTGTGGGGGGGGGTGTCGTTTCTGCATGATGATAAGCATGGATTTCATAATGTTTTCTTAAACAATTAAAATCTAAGGCATATCATATATAATAATGTCGCCTACGGAACATTAGGGTTAATTACGATTAACACAACAATAGTCCAATCCAGAAACCTTACCGTGTGTCCGTCATGCTCCACAAAATTCAGCTATCCTCGCCGAAAATGACGCAGGCTGGGAAAGTCGATTGGGTTATGGATGTATGACAACAAAATCCTTTTTCAGCCATATTAACACTACGATAATCACTACGATAATCACTAATGACCTCTATAATCATACGAGAGCTCTATTCTACTGTAATTTTCGTGATTTATAATGATTAATTATTTGAGATGTTTGATGCACAATATACTCATTCTCATAAAAATGAAATTCTGTTTAAAATCAAATTCCGTCTTAAATAACACTAATGTTCCGTAGGCGACATTATTATATCTGATATGCCTTAGATTTTAATTGTTTAAAGGCGTGCAATCACAGATTAAGTTGTCTTTTTGGACCGAATTGAAAATAAGTATGCAAAGTGCATGCACTTAGCATACATATAATCGCGTTTGTACCTCCAAATATCTGTTAACCTCGGTAGAATAGGTAAAATACTATTGCAGTTTACATTTCCGGTAAAACCCGAATTATCATTGGTAATGTACTGTAATATCTCAATTTCCTATAGTCTAACAGACTAAGGGAGATAACTCTAATTATTGAACACAGTTAAAATAAACTTTCTGGTACTAATAAAGCTAATAAAAAAACTAATAAAACATTGGCAAACCCATGCCAATCATCATGCTGAATTAGCGACTATCCCCGGCTGAATTAGTGACTATCCCCGGCTGAATTAGCGAATATCCCCGGCGTAATCGAAGCTTCCACTTGTACGCGATGTGTCAGGAGAGCATGGTATGATATATCATTCATTTCAGCAGGCCTATTTCATATCAATGGAGCATACCAGAGCTGTAACGATTCACGAACCTATTCGGCCCACCGAATATTAACCATTCACGAATTGTATTCGTTATTCGGCACCCAAATACTCAATTATTTATATATTCGCTTTTATTTAATTTTTTATGTGACACATAAGGAGACATATTCAACCAGGTTTATCACTCTTTTTCTAATGTTCGCTTCTAAACGAGTAGAGGTCTACATCGTTTAGCGTAAACAAGTTTATTTAGAGTGTCAATACGGTATTCGTCAATAGTTGTTTATACGTAGGCCTACGTGTATACAAGTTTAAACTTGGTTGCAAAAGCTTTTTGCTAATTCTTTTTCATTAAGTATGCTCATAGTTTAGTTAATCGAGAATTATTTTAAACTACGTTTTCTCCAAAGGAATGTTACATCCGGTAACTTCCTGGTATCTGTGCCGGACTGTCTTAGGGATTTCTCAGAATTAAGTCCGTAGTTTGGAAGGATCTAATTAAACGTATTTACAAATTAGAAATGTAGTTAGTTGAATAGATACTAACGTGAATGTAACCTATTTGGCAATATTGTTCAGTTTTCGATCATAGACCTTCGGGTCACACACTCATCTCCGTTGGTGACATGGTAAGATAAGTTTCGTTGATAAAACATTTTCGATGTTGCTACTCTAAACTCTAATAACACGAGCACGCAAACAGAGAGAGAGAGAGAGAGAGAGAGAGAGAGAGAGAGAGAGAGAGAGAGAGAGAGACGGATGGAGGAATAGTCTACATGCATCGCCGTTTCTTTCTTCCTGGGATATCCATTGAAGTAGTTGTTATCAGTATATACAATTCATGAACACTTTAAAATGGTTTATTATTTGTGTTAAATGTGTTCATGCATATTAAACATATAATGTATATAGTTATCTATGCCCATATATAGTATGTCCATTACTATGTGATGACGTTCATAGGTTGTATTTTCACAATTCCGGAGAACGGGAATTATATCATATGACGACATGCACAGTATTCCATAGTATGTGAGATAGAGTAGTTGGCATCTGATATAATCAACATAATATAATCGATCATATCACAACCTGAAAAGCGAGATAAAAGTATATTATATAAAGTATTAGACACCAAAGACAATCGTCCATGGAATACACAAAAATGTAACAGCCATTGTCTTCACTTCCAGTATTTCCTGGGCACACTCAGCGGTCTATATTTATTTTAATATTTAAATATAGATTCACGTTATGAATGGTCACAAATACTGTTGACAAACTGCCATAGAAAAAGTATATGGCGATGCCAGGTGAGGAAATCGTGAAAATCCAGAACGTTGTTGGTAGAACGGAAAGTCATAATGCGCATGCGTTATTGCCCACCCCGAAAGCAACACTATCAGGTTACTCAGAAATATTCCAACTGTAATTTCATGATAAATTCTACTCTCGTCAACATCGACCTTTTTTAGCATGCATTTCCAGAGACTGGCATTTGATAGTAAGCGGCTCTGGTGATCCTTACCATGTTGTTATGAGCAGAATTATGATTGCTTCCTTCTTTAGGTTTTCTTACCTCACATGAATTGCCTCGAAAACGTTCCAACAAACAGAATAAAATTCAACTCGATATTACGTTTAGTTCCGAATAGTCGTTGTTCGTATAGGACTGTCCACAGAGTGTGTCACATTGGGTTGGAGTCCTCTGTATGCAAGCGTAGGCGTGTCTCTGAATCTTCCTGCATTGGTGTTGTCGACTTGCAGTCGACTCCCATTCACAATCGACGTCCTGGTGGCATGGGAGTAGGCGTACAGGTCCCTCTTGTTCTGTCCAGCTCGAAAGCAACAACAAATAGCGCGTTTGAAGCTTTCCCTGAAGTTTTTGGACATGAAACCGTACACCACTGGGTTGGTGCAGCTGTTCATATAGGACATGAGGAAGAACGCCTGTCTCATGGGTTTGAGGAAGCCGATGTGAAGGTGGGGCAGGACTCCTGTGGCCACCAACAGGTTGTTGATGAGGATTGGTCCCCAGCAGACAGTGAACAGCACGACCACCACGATCAGCATCCGTATAACCTGTGAAGACAGTCGGGCTACATTAACACATCAAGACGAGTGTGTGGAAAACACGTCAGTAGTGTTTTTGTATGAAAATACATTATCTTCGCGAGATACATAAGTGAATATTTTAGCAAGTGTTCTAAAGTTTCTGGAGATACGTGAAATGTTGTATCTAATAAAGATTATGCATGTGATCTCTGGCGATTTGAAAATAGGGTAAACAATAAATATAGGATAAACAACAAGAGCGCGTTTATTATGATAGAGTAACAGTTCTTAGCGACATAGAGTGATACTGGTTAAAGGATCGAGAGAGACAGAGATAGGGAGAGAGAAAGAAAGAGAAAGAAAGAGAGAGAGAGACAAAGGTGGTGGTGAGGTTGTGATAGTAGTTGTAAAAAGAGGTAATAATATATATTTGTAGTATCTCCAACACGTATACATTATTTTATGGAGGCTAATTTCAACGAAGCAGGAAAGTAATGTGCAACCAAAATGTTTATGGTGGCATTTATTGCTTCTTGCAGTTTTTAAGCGATACTAGAGTCATACACAACCATTTGTAGTCATTCCTTCGCTCGTCATATTTAGATTTACGGCTTTCACCTTCCTGTGACCTTGACACCGAATAGTGGTAATCTAGTGATGTTTTCATCGATAATACCAAGCACACGTTAAATTGCAATAAAATTAAGAAAATTGCATATAAAAACATACTGCTCTCCGCAGAAACAGCAACCGTTGGACATCTGATTAATATATAATTGATGGTATTTTTCAGAAATAGCCAGTACTTTCCATACTGATGGTGGAGAATGTATTTCTGGAAAAAAAATAGTAGGTCCCGAAAAGGTTAGACAAATTCAAGGTTATCTCCGATGTGCAATGTTTAACAATTACTCACATCGCAAGAGTGTCCACTCGACATACAGTATTAGTTTTTCTTATATAAAATAGCAATTGTTACTACCACATACATACTACTTTCATTTTTATTGTCAAGTTACAAATATTTGTACATATGGAATATTTGTTTAGGTTTGGGAATCAGTGTTGTCCTGTGGAAAGTGAAATGTGCAATCCAACCTATTTAACTACATGCGTCCATGAATACATCTGATTTCTTGAATTTAGTTTAGGGTTTAAAGCCACTTTCAAGATTTGTTCACTCCTATCATGGCTTGAAGGCATATGTACTGCTTGTACTAATCTGGATTAGTTTTATTTTAAAGTGCTAGCTCACTTTGGGGTATATCATGCCGCAGATCAACAAGCACCATCTTTTAACGTTTTTGGGTATGACGCGAGCGGGCATCGAACCCGCGACCTTCCACACTCTGGGCCCACGCTCTAACCATTACGCCACTGAGCCGGCTTCTTGATTTTAACAACGTTCTCTACGTCTAACTTAATTTCACATTTGTTAGAAATTGTCGTATATGTTTCCCTTGTCTTGATGTCGTATTAGGTACCAAGCATGACATCGGTACAGTAATTATATTACGCGATGATAGCCGTTGAAATGTTTTGAAAGTTTCCTGAAGATGTTAATGAACACTCGTGTAGACCTCAAGTCTACACGAGGGAATTATTCGGACATATGAAGTATTGTTTCAGTGATGGGAGATCACAAGAAATGCATTCGTTTATTGTCATAAATATGCTACGTACTTTGCATTTATCTTCGTCCATTTTAGATTTCTTCGTCCTGTTTTCTTTATACGCTCGGTCTGGTTTCCTGAACATCGGAGTAATAATCCGACCCCCATGTCTCCCTCCCGGCGGTGTCTCCACGGCGGAATACGACCTTCCTCTGAACAACAAGAACGGCGAGAAATGTAACAACTAATTACATGGACTCTCATTGAACCGACTCCATTAGCTAATACATGTATATGCAATAATTGCGACTGTGTTCCAAATGAAATGTCTCAGGCTGTGTTATAACAGAGTCTGCACCTTCTATGCACATGGCATTGGTTTGTTTGATTGACAAGTGAAGTGTACGAACTGTCAGTGAAGTGTACGAACTGCCGTGTTGAGCAGCATTTGATGACTTGAATGAATTATATCAAGGTCAATATTGATCATTCGGTCGTCCAAGTTATTACACTGGTTGAATTCAATCATCGTTATGTCCTGATCACTGCCGAACATTATTATTTTAATGTTTTCCAGATCTTTGATAAAAACGAGTGTAAAATCGTGGAAGTATGACTATTACACCTATATCTTAGTATGTTGCTGACATAAAATGTATTCCGGAGTTTTATACCGATTATACCATAATCTCGCCATGGGTTTTCTCGAGCGCAAGTTTGCAAACAACGACGAAGGATATTATTCTAGATATACTCTGTCACTTAAAGGCTTCACTATCTCATCTGGGGCTGACATCCATGCATAAACTATCCTCTTTGCCATAAGCCAGCTATTCCTTGTCTGAGGGTGATAAAGGACCCCGTTCATAGAACTAATTAGGTCAAATTACGAAAGCATGGAAGGAATTGGAAAAAAAGTAGACCGGTTGCATCGCTTAGCGTTAAAGTCAAATTAATTTTGAAATGGTGCTTTGCCTTTCATGTAGGACACCATCAGTTAAATTGCTCAGATAAACCAGAAAGATGTATCATATTTTGACAAAGCCAAGATTGTATTAGGCCTGTTATTTATTGCAATGTGCTGCTGGTATCAATATTTGTCTCCACACATGCCCACGAAACATGCTTGCTTCGGGAAGTATCTGTTTGAGCATTTTCTTTTTCAGGAATGACAAACGCCTAACGAAATGTATGTGTGTTTTGGTGCAACTTTTCAATCATTATCACGTGTACCAGAATATATATTCGGCGGCATTATTGAATGCATAAGTGTATGTAAATGACACGGAGGTGGCTAATAAACGATACTTATTTCCCCAGAGCTCTGGGAATTTTGAACAGACAACGTAATGGATATATGAACGCGTCTCAGAATGTTGGGAACGTACAACTGAAAGTTAAATGTATTCCTATAAAAACGCTGCATATATCTATGGAAATTCGTGGCATCTCAATACTTTCAATAGTTCAAACACAACTTCAATAATTCATAATATGTCTTTGTCCAAATATTTTCGGCTAATTGTTTGTGTGGGCGTCAAATATGACGATATGTTGAGCCGGTTATATATGTACAACAACACGGCAATTGATATTTAATGATGGATCACAAGTTATTCCATATTCATTGTTCCTATCAAAAACTGATCGCAGTAAATGGAATCGTATCAAGTTGTATTTTATCACTGACAAATATGGCATGTGGCGTCATCATGCAATGCTCTAGTGCAGTACACACGGGTTAGTCGTACATCTCGACAAGTAATTGGCGATCTAACCTTCATCCTACTTTGTGTGGTCCTATCTTGCTATAAATTGTTCTCTTGACCTCGTAAGCGTTTGCGCAGCAAAGAAAGGTCGCTGGTCGATGACTAGGAAGGCTCCGTCTCGCATGCTGATTTGACAGCACGATTAATGCCAATAACGACTCTTTGGGCCGAGATCGTGTAGGCTGAGGTTTCCTCGCTCGGATTGGTGTCTCTAGTAGAGGAGAACGCAATCTCCAGTATATAGGAGATAGCAGACGAGTCTCCACTATCCAGTGAAGAAGGCCGAATAGCAGTTCCCAGTAGAGACCTCTTACTAGTCTACAGTCTCCAGTAAAGAAGATTGAATACCAATCCCCAGCAGATACATCTTACTATAGTCTCGTCCCCAGCAGATACCTCTTACTATAGTCTCCAGTCCCCAGTAGATACCTCCTACTATAGCCTCCAGTCCCCAGTAGATACCTCCTACTATAGCCACCAGTCCCCTGTAGACACCTCCTACTATAGTCTCCAGTCCCCAGTAGAAACCTATAACAATAGTCTCCAGTCCCCAGTATATACCTGCTACTATAGCCTCCAGTCCTCAGTAGATACCTCCTACTATAGTCTCCAGTCCCCAGTAGACACCTCCTACTATAGTCTCCAGTCCCCAGTAGATACCTATAACTATAGTATCCAGTCCCCAGTATATACCTCCTACTATAGCCTCCAGTCCCCATTAGATACCTCCTACTATAGTCTCAAGTCCCCAGTAGATACCTCCTAATCTAGTCTCTAGTTCACAGTAGATACCTCTTACTATAGTCTCCAGTCCCCAGTATATACCTCCTACTATAGCCTCCAGTCCCCAGTAGATACCTCCTACTATAGTCTCCAGTCCCGACACCTCCTACTATAGTCTCCAGTCCCCAGTAGACACCTCCTACTATAGTCTCCAGTCTCCAGTAGATGCCTCCTACTAGATGCCTCCTCCTGAATACGCCTTTCATAACGATGTTTCCTGGGATGTATACATCCCTACACTATCGTAAGCATCATTGAGATAGAAGAAGTATACATTCATATATTATGTATCAATCCAGCGTACAGTGTACATATGAATGATACACTATATAATAACCCTGCATTAAATATGATTGAAATAGTCTATTTAGACTTATATATAATATATTTAATTTCGTGTGTTACCTATTATGATAATCTATAGATTTAGTAATCTTTTGAAATTATGAATTTAGCAAATAAAATTAACGTTATTGGTATGGTAGTGGTTTGCGGCCAGCAAAAACTAGCCTCATCACGATATTCTGGATAGTGCATGCGCAGTAAGATGTCCCAAAGCCCAACCAAGTATCGCCTATCATACTATCATTATGACCAGGGTACCGTATTTTAAGACCGCTGTCTTAGAAGAAATCAAGACTCACTGCAGAAAATAACTTCATTGTATTCTTGTATATATGAAATGTCTGTAAACCCAACGAAGGAATTAGAACGCGCCTACCATAACACTGGTCATGCTACCAGGCGTGATTTCTGGTATAGATCACACACGATGTCGGATGGTTTGCGCTTTTTTCATGTAATCCAGAGACTGGTGATTGATGTCGCTCGAAGTATCCGTCTTACGTTAAGTGATCTATATAACTCCTTTATTGTATCCAGGAAATGTCCGCTGAAAGGGGTTGTTAATGTTATATGCTGGCTTTGAAAAGAACTGTTTTTAGATAATCGATAGGTCTTGAAAGTTTATACCTAGGTGATGTCCGGTATGTTATTTGGAAGTTGATTCCACATCATAAGAAGAATCTTCTGCAATCACAGAGAAACAAAACTCGAAGATCCTTTTACGGATCCATCGAGGATCTTGTAGGACACCTGTGCATCAGGTGTTCTGGAGGTTTCCTATGCAGGTCACCCAATTGGGGCAACGTCTGAAAGTTGGGACATTCTGCACAGGAAACCTCTAGGATATCCATGGCACATAGTCCTACTAGGATCCTGGAGGGATCCGTAAAAAGGACCTTCCACCTTTGTTTGCTGTCCACATCGCATCATAGTGTTGTTATGCGTATAGCTGGTATACTAGCTAGCACCAACGACTGATCAAACAGTCTTTGCGGGCTTACGGGCAGTGATCAAGCCAGGATTTCACGAAAAAGCTCACAACTCAGCTGAGTTTATAAATAACTTCATAACTAAGTTTTTGTTCCTAAGATGTAGATTTCAGTTAACAATTGGAACTGATGTTTTCTTGAAATTCAAATTGTAAAACCTAATAACTTCACTTTGTTTCGAGAAATCGGGCATAGGTCTCAGATGTACTCTGGAATTGTTATATGTCTTACAGAAGAAGACAAGAATTTTATATGGTATTCTGGGCGTTTTCGAGAAGTAATACCGTATTACATATCATCACATAACATAGGGGTTTTGGAGTGCAATAAGCCCATGCTATAAATATAAATATTTTTACTAGTGCAATAACACAATTGATTTTTATAATTGTATTCATACGCGATATCAAAGTCTTTTTGGACTTCTTTTACAGCTTCTTCTTGGGACTTAATTTGTCGAATATAAAGTTAAAATATTTCTTCAATTAAATATGCAAACACATTTATTAATATTTATACATTTACTTAGAACTATATTTTGTCCGCGTGCTTTAACCCATGCCAGTTCCTAAGACATTTGCCTATATATAGTGTTTGTGACTGAAAATCGATATTACAATAGTTATGTGATAAATAGAATCTCACATTCGTGTTCTTATACTACTGAATTTATTAAACTCGTTTACAAAAATTACATTATGCTCGGCAGAGCCTCGCATAATATCAGTTTTGCCAACTCGTTTTATAAATTCAGTATGATATGACCACTCATGTTATATCCTCTATGTATGTACAGCTAAAAACAAACGTGTACCCCTTGCTACCGACTGCTCACTACATATAGACGGTCATTTTGATCTATGATAAAATAGTGATATTGGCTCAAATGTCTAGATTGAGACTACGCATAGTACTCACAAAAATATGTACTGTAGATATATTTCTTTGCATAACAGAGTAATCAATATATGATTGAAATGTAATTTCTCAATGAAATCCAGAATTCACGAGGTAATGTTCTCGTATTTCACTTCCATTGCATCATGGAGATCTATAAAGAGTTTATTCGTAGCGCGGTTCTGCATAGCGCCCAAACAGAAATGGACGCTCTGTGGCCGTCTTTAATAAAGCTATGAATTGGTCCATAAACCTCTGAATAGGTCCATAAACCTCTGAATAGATCCATGAGATGGGTCAGGCCCATTGACAGTCCTGTGCCACCTCTGGTTCTACCGAAAGTCTAGGTCAATGACTACAGTCGTCACCCTGATTTCGGGAATTGGCGAGACACAGACTTAACCCAGAGCCACATGATCAGCTTATAGCTATGCTAGAATTCCAGGGGAGGTAAGCCTGTGTCGTCCACCGCCAAGTTGTCGGATCTGAACAATATATGTCCATCAACACGTCTAGATTTGGTCCACACGGGCAAATACTCACGGGAAGTCCACGCGCTTATTGCATTGCTTTGCCATATAGAACTCAGCATCCTGATTCAACTTTGCCATTGATAATGTTATAGCACCAAGCGATTGACAATGGTAGTCGAAACTGCTAAGAATCCGTAAATGTGTACCGTTCGAAATCATGTCTGTGAACCTCTAGGTTGGATGCTATTTGTGATGTGGACGTGTATTCGTCATACAAGTCAAACTTACTACTGCAGTTGTACTGGATGCATACAAGACAACAGTTGTTTATTCATGCATGGCGCCATTCGGCGGAACCTATTTTAAACGGCTGATGATGTAGAATGACGATTGGGTGAATAAGTGAATACATGTCACTATAAAACTTAACATAGCGTCTGTATATGCTCGTATAATCTTGTATATTCTCGTAATTTCAATACACTTTAAAGTTTTTATCGTAACGTTCTGATAGAAACTTTAAAGTGTATTGAAATTACGAGAATATACAAGAATATACTTGCAGTAAATGACGTAAGCAAAATTGACAATACCTAATCAATCCTACGTCTTGAAATAATCAATAGAAACAATATGAGGATCTATGTTGTCAAACCGTGATTGATTGGCAATTAAAGCTACACGTTGAGAAATTACAGACAGAAATGTGATATATGAGAGATTGTTGTTTAAACTTTACTCATATAGCAAAACAAATAAAATAATATCCTTTCAGTAATTTTTCTAGAGTTACAACTAATAAAGGGGCCAACTTTCTAAGCCATAGACATATATTTAGGACTGATAAGTGTCAGCATGTTTGGTCTGCCTTGAAAACTGTGATAAGTTCCTTTAATTATGACGCGTAGCATGGGATTCACTTTCCATCATAAACCCGTGTATACAATGTTGACTGCTGCAGGACGTGCGTGACTACTACGAAAATCAATCACTTGGATATAATTGAATTTCAAATCCGAATAGAAAGTCGATGTATTTGGGATCGTCTTCTTGTAGAAGAAGGATGGACTAGAGCAATGCTCGTGACGGCTGTTAATAACGGAAATGTCTAACCATTGTGTTAATTACCACCGTTGTTGCTTACTTAGGGGGACTGCTAATATCACATTGCGAAATTGATCGTCTTTTTCATTGCGAATATGTGTTGTAATTACGGGCAGTTTTCCATCGTGTTTACGACATGCGATATTACCTTGTAGCTACGACTTTCGTTATGCGATCGACAAAATGTTTGCGTAGCGTAATACTGGTTTTTAACTAAGTCAGAATTTACTATGTGATTCTCTCGAATATTTACCGTCTCTTTTCATATTATTTTAAGGTCTATTTTAATATTAACACGTCTCATACCATATGATTACATATCACACGAATCTTTTACCTTCCCCCACCTCTCTCTCTCTCTCTCTCTCTCTCTCTCTCTCTCTCTCTCTCTCTCTCTCTCTCCCTCTCTTTCTCCATCCCTCCCTCTCGCTCT
>JAUTBT010067014.1:0-14109 GCA_032361225.1 Lepetodrilus schrolli
ACCACGCACGTCAGCCAGCCCAATATTTTAGACTAAAAAATGGGGTCCACGGTTGACCGCGCGGTTTAACCGAATCCACGATATAATGAAGGGCGTTATGTCGTGGGCTCACTGTATGTTGAAACTATACTGAACAAAAATATACACTTCACATTCTTAAATAAAAGAACAGAAAATGTATTTTAATCATTTGAATGAATCTTAGTATTATTTTTTATTAGGCACTATATACATGCATTATTATTAGTATTATTAGTATTATTTAGTATTATTATGGTTTATCAGTACCAGCAGGTTTACTGGAAGCCATGCTCAGTGGGTGTTGCAGGTTTACTCCTACTGTTAACTTGACAAGCCATCATATGAGCGAAATAAATGTTAAAGTGTGACAAATAAAACAATATATATATATATATATATATATATTAGAATAAAAAATGCAAACACTTTCATGATTTCATATTCATCTGTTTTTTACTAGTTCATCCTGTACACTTTACATCTGAAATTGCTATTTTGGTTCAGTTCATACGGATTCTTGATTTACAGTACACATCTGCACTTTTACGAAATTTGATTATTTCTAACATTATTCCTACTGGATTAATAACAGAGAAAAACGTGTCTGGGCTATAGATCATCTCTGGTTAACCTTCATCATGAAGAATATATGAACACACGTGAGACATCAAAGGTGCCATGTAAATCAAACATTCTCCACCATGGTTTCAAATTTTAATGTTTGTTTCGACACCTTAAGCTTGCAGATTCCACATGTAAATGCATTCAATACAAACCCGAAATCACAGGATCATGGAGTGGCTCTCAAATGTGATAAAACTTCCCCCCCTACTCAGTAAATCACCTGGTGTAGCCTCTCAACACTTTCTTTATCGGACTGATTAGCTTTTCAGTTCAGAGAATCAAACTGAATGTTATCTTTGGGGTTATTTTTTCAAATGGCCCACGCAGAAGATATTGCCGGGCTCTGCAGCGTCAGAAGTTGCTCGGGAGATAGCGCTGTGTGTATTCCTAGTATCCGTGGTGTCACGGGTTGCCCACCAATGCAAAGCTTATCGGTGCATCTCAAGTATCGGAAACTGCAGATCGAGCCATCCGTGAGGAACGTTAAATAAATTTAAGAAATTTTTTCTTGGTTAAAATTTGTTTGGAATATGACTTTGCTTTTAAAAAAATACATTAACCCACTCCCTGTTGGATTAACCATAATCATAGCTCCATGTGTCATCTCTAGTAGCCTCAAGTAGAGAAAGGGTTAAGAAATATGCATAGTAACAGGATACTTATTTCCATTTGGTTATATCTTTGAAATATACTAGGTTTTTTGTTGTAGTTGTTGTTGTTTAATTGGTGTTTAGAGCTGATTTCAAAATTCTTTCACTTATATCACGGCTTGTCAATTTTTTACTGAATGAAACCCACAACATCTGTAGTGCTGAATGTTGCAGTAAGCCACGAACACCGGCTGCTACTGACAGAACAATGATAACTGTATTGCCACAGTACAGACAGTGCTTCCTATCATGATGACATCATAAAGGTAACTTTCTTTCTCATGCTATGGCAGGATCTGTTGGCAGTGGATTTTGTCTGAAGTCTTAAACTGTCAATATGCAAGGCCATGAATGATATTGCTGGTACTGCTGTAAATGGTGGTCATTCGTAACTAGCTAAACTTGTGTTTTTACTACTGTAGCACTTATTTACTCACCAGTACACCTGACTATTGTTATTGCGACTCTAATTGCAATAACTTACTGTGGCCTTTGTAACTCATTATTACTGTAATATCTGGTTTGGGCTATTTCGGTAGTTATCGTGACCATGTCTATATTAGTTGTTGTTTCTGCAGCTGTGAATGTCATTACAGTGGCCATGGCTGTTATTAATGTGGCATAGGCTATATATGTTATTGCTGTAGCCTTGGATAACAGTTCTTTCTGTTTCCTAGGCTATAGCAGTTATTACTATCGTCTAGGCTATATATGTTATTGCTGTGGCCTTGGATAACAGTTATTTCTGTTTCCTAGGCTATAGCAGTTATTACTATCGTCTAGGCTATATATGTTATTGCTGTAGCCTTGGATAACAGTTCTTTCTGTTTCCTAGGCTATAGCAGTTATTACTATTGTCTAGGCTATATATGTTATTGCTGTGGCCTTGGATAACAGTTCTTTTTTATTCCTAGGCTATAGCAGTTATTACTATTGTCTAGGCTATATATGTTATTGCTGTTGGAAATATAGCTGTGATTACTGACTGAGCTATAGCTGTTTTTATTGTGGCTTACATATCTTATTGCTTTGGCATTGGCTATAGCAGTTATTACTGTTAGCTATGTAAGTTATTACTGTTAGATAAATATGTTATTACTATTAGTTATATCTGTTATTACTGTTAGTTATATCTGTTATTACTATTAGCTAAGTTTGCTATTACTATTAGTTATATATGTTATTACTGTTCAATAAATATGATATTACTGTTAGGAATGTTTGTTATTACTGTAGCCTTGGGTATAGCAGTTATTACTGTTGTCTAGGCTATATATGTTATTACTGTGTCTTTAGCTATGTTACTACCATGAGTTTGGCTATTAGTGTTATTACGATTACATTTGCTATTTCTCTTTAATTTACACTGGCCCTCACCCAGTGTCTATAGCTGTGATTACTGTAGCTCTTGGCTGTGAGTCCTTGGCTGTGATTGTAATTATTGTGGCTGTGATTATGACTGTCGTGGTCTCTGGTTCTGTTTCATTAAAGCTTCACGTGTCTCTAAATTGATATTAATTTCAACAAATTATTAATTCCTATTTAAATAATGATCAATGTGCAGTCCTCCAATTGCAAATGGAATCCTGCTTTGAATAATATCAATTTGTAATGTAACATAAGGTATGTAATTACAGGTTTGGAATATGCAAATGTTTACCTGGACCTAGTTTTCATTATGATGTTAAAGTGAATTATTAAAATAAAATAAATGTTATAATGAGTTGACTTTATATAAAGGATTATAAATGAATGAAAACAACATGAGTTGGTAGTGACAGCATTGTAATAGTTCTAACAATGCATACAACTTGATCAATCCACACTAATCCCTACATGCCTTGGAAAATATGTGTCTACATAGTTGTTAATGTCCAGACCACTGACCACAAGAATGTCCACTACGATGACCACCATACACTCAGATTTGTCCTCCAGTGACCCTGGCCTGTGAAAGTTGTGATCAATATCTGAGGCTGGGGTTTTTGTTCCTTAATATGGACATGGGCTCAGAGTTCTGATCCTGTTATTGTGGGCTAGCTACATATGAGTGCTTGACCGCCAGGGTAATACACCTTGACCACAGGTATTAGTGAAGCTTGACCGCTGGTTTTCTCCCCAGCCTTGGTTAGCAATCCTTGCGGAGTCCTTAATTCTTGGTCAGGCCAAAAATGAAAAAATAGTCGTGTTTCAGGTTGTACCTCCCTAACAAATGTGGGTCGGTCGGTAGGAAAATGTTGAGTTTTTTAAATTTTTTAAATAATATTTGTTTATGTAGTTTATGCAGGCATGGCATTTTTTCTACAGATCTGCAGAAATCCACTGATTTATTTGTCTAAGGGCGATTTATTTTCAGTTGGCTTTGGGCCCCAGAACCTGGGCTTGTTTTCCCGCTGAAATCACAAACACCTGTTTATAATGTAGTAAGCACGTATGTGTATGCTATGTGGAATCTGTTTTGATCAGTTTTCTTTTATTTCAGTCTATAAATCACCTATTCTTGTTTACAAATAATTTTGAGAGACCTTATTTTGATTTTCACATGTGAAAATCTGGGTCCATTGGGTTTACCAGCAACAACTATTTTATGCTTTGGCCTCTGACAAATCTTTGCAGATGTATAGATTGGAATTGAAAGATTTTAGATTCTACAGTGAGAAAGCCTAGGAAAAGCTGCAGCCCAGCAATGAGATCGCTTGTTTGATACCATGATGGATATGAGATAATGATATTGGAGTTTTCTCTTTGTATAGGGGGCTGTTTATGAGACTGTAGAGCTGTATTTATGTGAACATTGATTTGTCAACTTCCAGGCTAGCTGAATGTGCTTATTAAAGCATTTGGTCTACGCTTGTATGATGGTTGGTTATCAGGCATGGATGGTGATATGCTAATGTTGACATTGATTTTATGCACATATAGAAGTCCTTTATAGAAGTCCTTCAGTGTCTATTATGACCATTTACTGAGATACTTTGATATGAACTTGAAATATACCTTTGTGCTGAAGTATAATGTGTGTAGGATGTATGGAAACTAGATTATTTTTTGCATGAAATGTTGTTTTGCTATTTATGTCAACAATGCTCTTCACATTAGAATTTAAATAATTTATCTTTATTGAGATCAAAGCTTTTATCCTACAATATAGACAGATGAATTCTGCATGCAAAAATGTTTGACATTGTACAGTATTGACCAAAATACATCTCATCAATGTACTTGACATTCACATCTGTATTTTTTTTATCAGGATTGTCTTGCCATAGCCTCACAACCTCACCCTAGCTTTAACCATCTTGCCTTAGCTGTATTGTCTCACCCTAGCCTTATTGTCCTACCCTAGCCTTAACTTCTCATCCTATCCTTACTGTCTCATCTTAACCTTACACTCTCACCCTAGTTTTATCATCTTCTGTTTCATCCTATCCTTATTAACATCTCACCCTAGCCTTACTGTATCATCCTAGCCTTAACTGTCTCACCCTAGCCTGACTGTCTCACCCTATCCTTACTGGCTCATCCTATCCTTACTGTCTCACCCTAGCCTTAACTGTCTTATCCTATCCTTAATGTCTTACCCTTGCATTACCATCTCACTCTTGCTTTTTCTGTCTCACCCTAGCCTTACTGTCTCACCATATCCTTACTGGCTAATCCTATCCTATTGTCTCACCCTAGCCTTAACTGTCTCATCCTATCGTTACTGCCTCACCTTAGCTTTACCATCTCACCCTAGCTTTAACTCTCACAGGGGCCGGTGGTAGCGCAGTGGTAGAACAGTTGGACTTCGGAGCCAAGGTTCCAGGTTCAAATCCCGCCCCGGGAGCCCGGCATCAATGTTTGCGAAAGTTATCTTTATGACACGATATTGATAGGATGCGATGTCTGTAGAGTGGCAATGCAATTATCATCCTTGGTCTTGTCAGTACCAGTCGGTGATCACAGGTTACTGCAACATTCAGCGCTACGGGTGTTCCGGGTTCCCTCCTGCCCTAAACTGACAAGTCGTGATATAAGTGAAAGAATCTAAAAAAATAATCTCACCCTAGCCTTACCATCTCACCCTAGCCTTAACTGTTTCATCCTACACATACTGTCTTATCCTGTCTTTACTAACATCTCACTCTATCTTTTCTGTCTCATCCTATCTTTATTAATATCTCACCATAGCCTTACTGTCTCATCCTAGCCTTAACTGTCTCACACTAACCTTAATGCCACCCTAGCCTACCTTACCGTCATCATATCCTTACTGCCTCACCCTAGCTTTAACTGTCTCACCCTAGCCTGACTGTCTTATCCTATCCTTACTGTCTTACCCTAGCCTTAACTGTCTTATCCTATCCTGACTGTCTTACCCTAGCATTACCATCTCACCCTTGCTTTTTCTGTCTCACCCTATCCTTACTGTTTTACCCTAGCATTACCATATCACCCTAGCCTTACTGTCTCACCCTATCCTTACTGGCTCATCCTATCACTACTGTCTCACATTAGCTTTACATCTCACCCTAGCCTTAAATCTCACCCTAGCCTTAACTTTCATCCTACACATACTATCTTATCATGTCTGTATTAACATCTCACCCTGGCCTTAACTGTCTCACCCTATCCTTACTGTCTCACCCTAGTCTTAACTCTCATCCTAGCCTTACTGCCTCATTTTAGCTTTACACTCTCACCCTAGTCTTACCATCCCACCCTAGCCTTAACTGTCACCCTATCCTCATTGTTTCATCCTATCCTTATTAACATCTCACCCTATCCTCACTCTCATCCAATCCTTATTAACATCTCATCCTATCCTTATTAACATCTCACCCTATCCTTAATGTCTCGTCCTAGCCTTAACATTCATCCTTGTCTTACCATCTCACCCTAGCCGTAGCTGTTTCACCCAATCCATACTGTCTTATCCTATCTTTAATAACATCTTACACTATTCTTGTTGTTTCATCCTAGCCTTAACTGTCTTATCCTAACCTTAATGTCTCACCCTAGCCTACCTTACTGTCATGCTATCATTACTGACTCACCCTAGCATTACCATCTCAGTCTAAGCTTGTATCTCACCCTGTCCTTTCAAAACAAAACAAAACTCTGCTTGTCCCTCCAGCTGAGATAGTCTATTTCCCTCAGACACATTATATCCGTTAGATTGACCCCTAGAGTGACCACAAGACTGCTAGACTGACCAGTGGGTTAGATAAGTGGTGTGATGTAACTGTAGTGTCTACACTGACCCCCACCTCACCAGATTACCACAGCTGGTGTGTAGAGGCGATAATTAGTATGCACCACAAGGTCTTCAATTATTCCACTGGCTATGATGACCTGCAACCCTGTCCAACATTGGTCTTGGGAATATGACATAATTAAGTTACAAATGAAACACTTTATCACACCTTGGAGATACCATGTTGAAATTGAGCCCTGTTCCTCCCCTCGACTCTAATCTCCCCATTCCCCACCCCCAAGCGCAATTCCCCAAAACACCACCTCCAGTAACACTTTCATACTCACCAGCAACTCTATACAATAGTGGCCTCAGAAAAAGAAGAAATTAAGTTTATGAAAAATATATCACACCTTATTTGGAGATACAGAGAGAAATTCAGTCCCATTCTGACCCTTCCAAAAATATCACCCCCAGCAACACTAATCCGTATCATCTCTCTACTCTCTAACTTGAGAATATCACATAATTCAATTACTTGTACATGTATTTCAGCAATTTATCACACCTCAATTGAAGAAACTGAAAACTGAGTCCCCTTTTCTTCCTTGCGCTCTTGTCCGACTTCCACAACCACAGTCAAGCACCATCCATACCCTCTGACCCTATCAACCCGCACAGCCCTAGCTTGGGAATGATTAAATTATTTGCAAATTCTCCCACACCTCAGGCGGAAGATTATTTGTTAATTGAGGAAACTAATATATATAATTTCCTTGTGTCCCGTCTGTGGTACTTAAACTGCCATATGTTGTGATCACCGATACACATTATGTACATAATTTTCTTGAGCTCTGTATTAATTCGCTATGTGTAAATTAAAATGCCAACATGCACCTCGCATACTGGCACCTTGTATGGTTGACAAAAGCTAATCACTGGCTTGTGTAACTCAATACATTCAGATGATAGGATAGCATCCAGAATCCTTACCAAGGACAGTTCCATGCAATGGTAGGAATAGTGTATGCATGCCTCCCCCTGAACAATTACCACCATTTTGTTATCCCTAGGGAGTTGATAAAGCAAAATAAGCGTGTGTTGTGTACCACCACCGATCAGCAGAAATATAGTATCTCACCGGTGAAATTAAATTGTATTATAATTACAAGTCTCAGCTATGACATCATCACGTATGGGTGAAACATTCCCGCTGTGACATAAAACAATAATTCACTCACTCACTCAGTTATGGCTCATGGGTAATATTTTAACATGTGGTTGTTGCATGTTTTCGTCCCATCATAAGCGGACCATTAAGAGACTACTGAAATACTGGGGAAAACAGGTATGAAATCCCAACACTTAACATGCCTAATTACACACAATGATGGCAACTATTCAAAAGTTGATTCTCAATCAAGATACAGCAGTCATGCATAATATTGTAAATATATTTAATTGCTTTAATATGTGCACACTTTTCTTGCAAGTCATAAACACAACATACTGGAAAAGAGGAAATAATGTAATGTATAATATTGCAAAGTATATTACCTCACAGTAGACATACTATGTTGTTAGTTTAATCTCCTATGCTGGTGAACTCTATTAAGATTACACATACATCATTCATACTCAAAATACACTAACAATCCTTCAATTTTCACTCATTACCATTGGTTAATTTCCCTTGCAGCACGCTGCTTTTCCAGCTGTTCTATTTGATAGAAGCCCAACGGTTGTTGTTGTTGAAGATTTCTTAACACTATAATACCCATGGCATTGATGAAGAAAAATTCTGTTTACTGTTCCTAATATCAAGTAGACTATCCATAGTCTCAGATTGTAAAAGTATATAGCTTTAATGTAAATTATATTTATTGGTATTATATTTATATTAAAGGAGTTGATGAAATGCTTTACCCTAAAAATCAATTCTGATAATTATTTCTGGTACGTTCATATGTTAACCGAATAAAGACATTTCTAGGGTAACATTCTGGTTACCAAACCGGACACTGCCCCCTCTAATTAACACCCACTACTGTGTTATCTATTTCCACTGGTTATCTCTCTAATTCCCTGCCCACAGAAAGGAAAGAAAAGCAGTGGTTACCTCATATGGGACATTACAGGGTGGATATCTGAGCCCTTCACTATTACATCAGAGGCAGACTGAATGCATTATCTCATTTGAAGTGGTGTTACCTCACAGACTTAGCAGACTTTCCATCTCACTTGCCTTGTGTTCATTGCCCACTCAATCAGAACACCTTCATAAGAGCAAATTAAGGAGCACCTGTTGAATTGACTGAGGTGAAACATTTAGTTGGGCAAGGTTAGGGTCATAGGGGGATTGGGATTTGGATATGATTAATTTAGCAACAGCAGAATGTTTAGTAATATTTGTTTTCTTTAATTATATAATATTAAAATATGTATTTGTTATTTGATTTATTTAGAGTATAAATTGTGATGAGAAAGGTTGTGAGAGAGAGAGAGAGAGAGAGAGCAGCAGGATGTTTAGCAACATTTTCTGTTTCATACATCTGTATATTTTTTCTTTTACATATATTTCTAACAAATACCACAGCATTTAAATTTTATTAAAAGCCTTTGCACAGTGTATATTTACAGTAAGAGATGTAAAATGAGAACTACCACAAACTGAAGATGAAAGGGCCAGTTTGAGATAGATAGCACAGCATAGATTAACACTAGCTAGGGTTTCTTCATTGTCCACCAGAATGCAAATCAGATTAGGTTGCAGAGCAATCAACAGGATTCTGCCATGGCATCTGGATTGGTAGGGAGTCCTTGCTCAGAAGGAAACACCTCTGGGAAGATGCTAAGCTCATTAAAGACTTTGAACATCAATACTCATTAAATACCATCACAGTGATGACCAGAGCCAAGAGCAATGCACCCAGGGTTATCATTATGGCAACTTGTGTGTAATATTCCTGATATTCAAATATAAGAGGGTGGTCACTTGTCACCTTCAAAAACCAATGAATTTATCGCGGACAAGAATTAACTGTTGCCACGGTCGGGATACAGTGATTAGTGTCCTCCCGTACAAAAAAAAGTGTAGCTCAAAGGTAACCTTAATTATTTCCAACCTTAGCCATTGACTACACCATTGGTAAGGTTTGTGTTATGGTTACCTTAGAGTGATGCCATTTTGTACAGGAGGGTCCAGGTGGGGGACATTTATGAGAGATACAGTTATGTCCAGTACTGAGACATGGTGTGACCATACACCAGTGAGAAGGTCTTGACCTTGCCTTCAAGGGGGGTAATTAAAACCAGTTTGGTAATTAATTGGGTAGTAAACTATCCCCAGACACAGTGAGTCCAATAAATCAGAGGTATATTGCTTGTACATGCTGAGTGGCCAACAATACTTGCTGACTCTGCAGATGTCAGCGAAGATTTGCAGTTTTCCCCTGTTGCTGTTATTGTTTTCGAATAGGTAAAACTTAGATTGTGTTCTACCATTCTACAAAGGTATTGACATTGTGTTAATTTCTCTTGGATTTTACTGACAGTATGCATAATTGCCTGGCCATTTTACACTTAATAGCATTAACTGTATGAACAGATGACGTGTATACCTTATCATGTGAAGTTGACCTGCATGTACATGTATATATATCATCAGACAGGATAGACGAGTGGTATTGCATTGGACAACAAACCTAAAGCTTTCAATTTAGATAAAATAAGAGATAAGATAAGATAATGCTTTTAATAACCCAGAAGGGATTGTTGTTTACATCACGGAGTTTTATGACCAATGATGCAATAACTACTTTGTAATATTGTGTGTGGGTCATTCCAGTATTGTGTGGGCCATTCCAGTATGTGTGGGTCAGTCCAGTATTGTGTGAGTCTGTATTGTGTGGGTCATTCCAATATTGTGTTGGTCATTCCAGTATTGTGTGGGTCATTCCAGTATTGTGTGAGTCGGTATTGTGTGGGTCATTCCAGTATTGTGTGGGTCATTCCAGTATTGTGTGGGTCCATATTGTGTGGGTCATTCCAGTATTGTGTGGGTCATTCCAGTATTGTGTGAGTCGGTATTGTGTGAGTCATTCCAGTATTGTGTGAGTCATTCCAGTATTGTGTGAGTCGGTATTGTGTGGGTCATTACAGTATTATGTGGCTCATTCCAGTATTGTGTGGGTTAGTCCAGTATTGTGTGGGTCAGTCCAGTATTGTCTTACTCCTAGTAGATCTTTAGTTGATGAACCTCAATTGTTCTCATTAATCAGACTGAAATAACTGAAGGCACACTCTCATTAGTACCAGTACTATTGATCTGATTAAATACATACTTGCCACTGAATTGCTTTTTATGATTGAAATAGTAGATATATATATGCTGGAAGATAAATGGTAAGCAGAAGCTGCACCTAGTTGGATCATGCGAAGGTCATTTACATATATGTCACGTGCAATTCTGTAATTGGTAGTCTATTTTAGGCTTAATTCTTCATACTGAAGGTAACCAAATATAGCATTAACTGTTGATGCCTAACAAAACTATATATGTCTCTGAATTAAATGCTGTATATTATTATACCATGAACGTCCTTGATTACGTTTAATCCATTGGGAAACTTGTTATGTAAATTATTTACATATATTTGTCATTCAAGTTGTATCATAATCAAAGATTTTATAAGGTAAGAGGATATAAGATAAGATAAAACATTTTTACGTTCTTTTTTTGTGTGTAAATGTTCTGTAATAAATTACTTATTTTTTAATTAGGTTAATTTTCTTTGCCTCGCTTATCCAATGTCAGGTTCACTAACATGCTGTTTAATTAATAATAAAAAATGCATTGAATAATATTTTATGATGTTAGTTTCATTCTACATTTATGTCAATTCAAATTACTGTAATTGATTGAGTCAGTGAACAAATTGGACAGCTGTGCATATCATCAATATAGATAGTTGTTAGGTGAGTATAATTTGCTATTGTTAATAATAGTTTATTAGGCAAGCAGTGTCCAGTATCCTGAAGTTGAATATTCATACCTTTAGTCAGGTTGATAACATCCATATTTGACAATTTTAAGTAACTGAAAATTAATTTGGTATTGAAGTGTGTGAAATACAAAACATGTCTTATATCATATTTTGAGATTACTGAAATATAGAAGAAGAGGATAGGGTATAAATCTTTCTTTCGATATCTCTTGTACTATTTCTTTTTAAACCTACCTAAACAATGCATTTTTTTTTCTAGTTAGTTTGTAAATCCACTGAAAACATTTCTGCTACTTGTGCTTGCAACTAATCAAATGTCAGCAACTTCGAGGTCTCATAGATCTTCAGGTACTTGCCAAGCATGTGGAGTTGAATAATAAGATTGTAAGTGGGTGGCAGTAGATACCAGACTCAGTAATAATGTCACATGTGTGTTAATTAACTATTATTGATCTGTGATAACATGAACGCCATCAATTATATACAATTCCCTTCCAGTGTTCCTGACAATGCCATATTATATATTTTAATATATATTACATATTCCATTTCCATATGTCAGAAAGTACTGTGGCAATACAGATATCATCTTTCAGGGTTACTGCAATATTCAGCGCTACAGATGTTGTGGGTTTCCCCCTGCAATAAACTGACTAGCTGTGATGTAAGTGAAAGAATCTTTAAAGAGACTAACCCCTAATACAATTTATCTGTTAGTTTGGTGTTTTTTTAGGAAATAAAAACCTGAAATGTAAATGTATATGACAATTCTAACAGATATTTATTTCTCTCTTGACCTTGATGTCTTCATTTTCCATCACTGCTTCACCCATTGGATAACTAATTACAGAGTTTGCCAGGAGTGTAATGTCACAATGTCTGTAGCCACGGAGATGGTCGCCTTTTCCATCATGGTTATGTCATCAGATGACCCATTGTTATGGCATTGCTATGGCATTGCTTATGTCATTGCTTATGTCATTGCTTATGTCAAAGTAAACCTTTCTGTCAGAACATGACCATTTATTTTAAGCCTTGGATCTTGTGGACTAGCTGGAAATGGAATGAGAGCATTGTCATGTTTGTCAAAGTCCCAAAGGGAGATGTCTATATAATTTAATATTGGTAAATAATTAATGGAATACCAAACATGATGGCATCATTGTTCGCGAAAGTTACCTTTTGATGTGATATTAATAGGATGCACTGTCTGTAGAGTGGTAATGCAGATATCATCCTTTGTCTGTCAGTACCAGCCGGTGCACGCAGGTTTACTGCAACATTCAGCATTACGGATGTTGTGGGTTTCCTCCTGCCATAAACTGACAAACCATGATATAAGTGAAAGAATCTTGAAAGCAGCTCTAAACCCCAAATTAATACAAAAACAAACAAACAAACAAAACCACAAACATGTATAGATCTACAGTATTTGTAGTATGTACCAGTAATATTAAATAAAAATGCTTTCATGAAGATTATTTCGTTACACATTTTAATTCATGTTTATTTTGTTTTTTAAATGAGTATGCAAATTCTTCATGAACATTTTCCACCATAATGTTAACCTAAAAGATTGTCATCATCATCATCACCATTATCATCATCATCATCATGTAAATGTCCAGATACTTTGTGGAAATGATTTAAATGGCTACACTTTTGACATGTAATATATGACTCGGCTGTATCTGAATCATTATCATTGCTGCATTTTGGTATACATATACCAATGTAATTCAGTGACCATATGTGACTCATTATGCATGAAATTTCTGATCAATATCAATACCAGGATAGATATTTGTGGAAATTTTATCATATGCTGCATCTATTTCTATTTTGAATACTTACGACAATAAACATTGGTAAAACACTGTTTTGCCCTAAATAGCCAAATATATTCAACACAGAGTCACTACGATCTTGGTAAAACGTGTACCAAATACCAAGTGAGTGAATGAATCTTGAAAGTGGCTCTAAACCCAAATCCAATTCAACCAATCTTTTCTTAATTCAAATATCATGTACTGAAAATACTATCCACAACATATTGGGATGTACCTGAGACTTTTATATATTTGAATCAAATAGATATTTTGGGTTTGTTTGTTTTACAAATTTATATGTATTTATTTATTAAATATCAAATGACATGCCAATTATTGTAATATAAGATTTAAGATTTTCATAATGTTACTGTTATTAGCTATTAAAAGTAAAAACAAATCATCTACTTTGACCTAAATTGTATATTGAACACTTAATTTTCAATAGTAATCATTGTATCAAATTTGATAAAAAACATTATTGTTATGAATGCTGTTATTTTTATATTAACTGTTATTAAAGATAATTGTGTTCTGTTTAAAGGCAATGCCTACCGATGCCATGTAATATTATTATAGGTTATAACAGTAATGCTATATGCATATCCTTATTTAATGTAACCTACCGTAATTACCCTAATAGTTCGTACAGGATAAAATAATAAAATCTTTTGCCGTACGAATAATTAGAAAAATACGAAAATTGAAAATGACCCGTGTTCTAATATTTAGGGACACCCAAATTAAAGTACAAAATATGGCTGTTTCTGGTGTGATTAACAGCACTCTGGTCATTATTA
>JAUTBT010067025.1:0-32678 GCA_032361225.1 Lepetodrilus schrolli
CACACACACACACACCAGGGATGCAAGTCGTATTTCCGTACTTTGGTGTCACGTGATGCAGACTTGTCACGTGGTACGCAGTAAGCAACACAATTTAGGAATGCACGTTAATGTGCGCATTCGCACGTGCGCATGTGTCTGTGTCTGAGTTCCTCTTTATAAGCTGAGTCTTTGACTTGCTTTCACAGTCTCGACATCCAGAGCCACGGGAAACACGAGGGTGTGACAACACAAGCCGGACCTGCTGGACCTGCTGTACTGCTATAAGCACTATTTGAACACATTTTTTTTCCGGATGCGCACGGATATTAGGATCAGGCAATAGGCGTCAGTATGTCTTAGAATGACGTCACAAACCTTTTCGTGAGATTTGTTCATCTGATTTTTGCTTTTAAATACACGTCACGGCACGTACAGAACACTCTTGCTGAGAAAGAGTGATCCAAAGTTATAGAGAATGCTGGCATACCAGTGTACGCCCTCGGGATTCGAACTCTGAAAGTCAAACAAGTGCGTAAGCCATGGAGCGTACGCTGTCAAGTCATGGAGGACCCTCATGGGCGCAAACACAAAGTGTGCGATGTTCGCGTTGTTTACGACGGCATAGCATGAGGCGGCTACGCCATCTACAACGATCGTCCCACTGTGGGTGAGTGGCGCGTAAGCCCCACGTTCAGTCCGTGACGTCACGCTCGTGACACGTGACGCCTTCAGTGACGAGCGTGACGTGTCAGCAGAGAGGATGAAGTGACCTGCTTTCACATTCTCTGCGTAACTCACAACGCTACTGTCGAATACGTTCTCTGTAAAGTTGCTTTCACTGACGTAAATTAAATGTTTAGCTGTCAGAGTGATCGTGAGGCCGTCTTCTGTGTCTATTTGGAAATACAGCGCGGTTCCGGTTAAATCACGGTCCAGAAAGGTTATCACTTCGCTGAATTCAAGATGGCCGTCGTTGGAAACACTGAGAACTTTCTCTCCGATGGACAAGTCTTTCATTGCTATGGATTCTCCAGATTCCGTCAGCACTATTCCGTGATCTGGGAAGCAGCCGCCTATCTTGATGGCAACAGAGGAATCTGTAAATATAAATAATAATATTAGTAATAATAATAATAATAATAATAATAATAATATCGGCGCTCTATACAATTATTAAATGCATTATTATTATTAGTAGTAGCTAGTATTATAATGCGTCAAATCCACGCTGGAAAACGTGCTCAAAGCACTACATTATTACCCCGTCAGTGGATCAGTGTGCTCTAATTTTCCTTCTCAACTCCCTGGGAGTATACAACAAATGACGTATATTATACCGTACGTAGCATAATGATTACTGCTCATGCAGGACACACTGTAGATTGGAAGGAGGTTTTACTATGAAATAACATAAGACTATTTGATTTTATAATTTTTTATTTTGTTTTGTATATGGTTATAATAGTGGGAACTTGTTACGACCCAAAGTCTAGTATATTGTACGGAGATCCTATTATAAAAGCTATACGTCTGTTATTATTACTATTTTTTATTATTTGTTATTTTTGTTTTGTTTATGGTCTACATACTCCGATATCCTTTGTGCGTTACTCTCATAGTTTTTATTTGCGTATTAGCAAGACCTTATACTTCGAGATTATCGTTAATGTCGTATGTTCACTGTCTCACTAAATGAAGTTAATAGTGAATTTACGTCAAGAGTATCATAAGAAGACGACGCAGTTAATCCACCCGTATTTCTTATGCACGGGTGTATGTTTACATTTAAACATCTTCTTCAATTAGGAAAGGCTAGTAAAGTGTCCGGTGCTTAAACGACGCAGTAATGGCGGTGCCGTGAACAAGTAGTTTTAATACGGTTTTCCTCGCGACTGAGCACAAGCGCCGACGTCTTGCTGTCTCGCCGCGCAGACGACGTGATAAAACTTTACGCTGATTTTCTTAGAAGATGGCGGACCTATCGGAGAGATCTGTCAGTCGTGTCCCAACAATGTCACTCACACTGCAACTGGACAATAGATAAAACAGGGCTGGCAGTTTTCGCGTCCTGATGGCAAAACTATCGGGAGATGGTCGCTACTAATCGTCGCTTCTGAGTGACGATGAGACGTCACAGAACACAAAGCCGATCAACTGAACGGAGCTGTATATACCCGAGGCACCTCCAGAGATACGGTTTTATTACTGGAAGCGGTCGTCGAGATATCCGACCATCTACCTTCAAATCGGATCAGACCAGAGCAGAAAATACGATGATAGAATCGACGGCATGTAGAATCAAAGGAACGCGTTCACACAAAAGATACCACTGTAGACAAAAAGATACCATTGTACAGACAATTTTATATTCAAATGTGAATTGAATCTCACGTGTGTGATGATGTTTAATGCATTAACATAACTGACATCGGTGAATATAGAAAGTGACCAGTTCGTTTTGAAATTTCGAACAGGTTTCCGACAATTGCTTTTCCCGTAAAACGCTTGGAATTGACATTACTAGTTTGGGTGTCAACATCGGTTTTAATTTGAGAATTGTTCATCGTTTGTTCCATCAAGTCCCAACTGTATAGGCTTATACATAATAATTTAATAAAAGTATATCGCGGTTCCAACAGACATATTTATTTATAGTGCGTACGGACAACGGTGGCAATCATGAATAGGTGGGAATGATGTCACTCGCGACAGTTAGTAAAGGAGTGGAAACGTAAATTGGTCCAATCTTAGATCAACTGATTTGCTACGAAACGAATACATTTAGGTATATTTCACTGCATTTATGTAATAAATAGAATATTCAATGTTTTTATCTCAAATGGCATGCTTATCTTATTCGGTGGATTGGAGAGTCGATATTTCCACTCGTGGCAGCACCACACGTGGAAATACTCTCCCACTCCACTCGATGAGATAAACGTGGTATTTGAGAGAGAAACACATTTAATACCCTTAATATACTAGTATTCACACAATTAGCACATCCTGTAAATAGAACGTAACGAGTATTGTACCTCTAACTCGCACAAAAGTGCACCGCGTACGGAACTTAGTATATTTAAACCAAAAGTGTACTGAAAACCGAACTGCACGTGCATTGTAGACATAAATAACTTATTACACTACACACAAACAAACGTAAATTGTTCACAGAAACCAACCAACTTAGAGTCAGTCATATAGTTAGGTAGAAGTTATGGAGTCTAAAGTTTTTTTATTGCTGATTTTGGTAGAGGGGACCTTCTAGATTGATATTTATATTTGGAGGATTCGTGGATCACTTAGGAAATACAATATTATCATTAGGAAAAAAGTGTAAAAGAATCAAGATGACTGCCAAAGTGGCATATTTATTAGCTAAAGATGTATGTTTTTTTATTACAATTTCGGTAGGGCCAAACTTGAAGTTGCATAGGTTATAGCTTTTGAATTTTAAGTTAATTCTTTAATGTCTATGATGTTGATAATAATTCTATATTACAAAAGAGTAGTTCTTAATTATATTCTATAAATTGTCACCTGTTTGTTAACACCAATATCGTGTCTATATCATGATTAGTTGCTGATGTATACTAGTTTGAACATAGATGGGGTGCATCTAAAAATATTTGGACAAACTATGCGTAGAATATGTTCTAAAACATAGATTTGTGTATTGAAAAGCTTCAAAATAGTTATTTATTATGTTCCACACAATGTAAGTTATCTGTTAACACTAATATCGTGTTAATATCTTGATCATTCACTGAGGTATACTAGCTGGAACATGGTGGGGTACATCTCCAAATATCAAATTTGACAAAATATACTTAAATTATGTTTTATAACATAAAGTTGAATAAAGAAAATATTCCATATTGCATTGCGGTATATTCTACAGAGTATAGGCTATCTGCTAACACCAATATCGTGTTCATATCTTGGTTTGTCGCGGAGGTATATTAGTTCGAACATGGTGGAGTACATGACAAAATATGCGTTAAATATGTTCGATAACACATAATTGTATAAAGAAAAGGTTGTATTTAGGTCTCTGTTGTATTCTATAGAGTGTAGGCTATCTGTTAACACCAATATCGTGTTCATATCTAGATTGGTCGCGGAGGTATACTAGTTTGAACATGGTGGGGTAAATCACAAAATACCAAACGTCTAAAATGTGTTCTATAACATATGTTAATGCCATATATATTAATATAATAATAGTGTTAACAGGTAAAATACATTCTGTAGAATATAATTTTCATGTAGTACTAGTTTGAAACTTTCATTACACTAATATATGTTATTTAACATAATTTACGCATTATTTAATCTCATAAATGAAGATATATGATGTATAAAATATATTCATAATTCAGTCTTGATTATTTTACATTATTTTCTTGTATATTGTATTTCTTTAATGATCCATAAATCCTCCAAATAAAAATACTTAAAATTAATTATTGTATTATTTATACCCTATTATAGGTGAAAATGGAAGCAAAAGTGAATAAAAACATGTTGGCCAAGGATGCCAGAGTGGCATCATTCAGTGTTGTGATCAAGAAGTTCCCCTCTGCCAAAATCAGCAATAAAAAAAACTTTAGACTCCAAAACCGGGTTCACCCAAAAAAACAAGGTATTTCTGCCGGACTAAGATAGCCTACGATAATTTGATGCACATGTTCACGTTTTCTGCAAGTTCTTCAAACAGGACAATTTGGTGACTTTATAGAACATTTTTCTGTTCATGATGTTTGACTAGGTTAATAAGTTCGTGACTTTCACAGTTTCTGAATGGACTTTGCACAGGACAGTCAAAAAGTTGGGACTGAAACCTGAAGATCTCAATCTAGCGTTGTGTTTAACTACTAATTTGACAGTTGGCTTCCAATTGGCTGTTTCACTGTCCACGCACTGGACAATGGACTGACGTTCAGTTGGCTTCGGTTAAAGGCATACAACCACAGATATTGATGTTCGTTTATAGCTACAATTACAAAGTACATTCACTTGACATACCAATCATGTATGTACCTCACTGCTGTACGGTCAATAAATATCCACGGCAACCCCTTATATGGAACTTTGCTTGAATACCCAGTATTAACTTCCGGTAGAAACCTGAATGTTTGTAATAGTTTTTGCCTATATGTTGTGCAATATGGGGAAACAACGCTAAGTGGTATACGTTAATGTAAAGGGGAAACACCTAAGTTTGCCTTGTTTCGTGTTCAGTTAGTGATCTGTTGGTAATTAAAGGTACTCTCCTCAAATTCAATACTAATACATATTAACGTATTGATAACTAGTGGGACGTGTGGGATAAGTAGTTTGTTGTATAAAGTACTTGTGCAGTGAACTACAATGCATATATTTTCAGATGAAACTTTGATAGACCTCTACGCAGGTCGACATCAACTACTAGTATCTATGATTGTATGCCTTTAATCAAATTATCATGTAACGTCTTAGTACGACATAATGCGAATACCATTGCTGTATTCCCTCTGTACACGGCATTCTATAAACAGTTGCATCTCAAAAAGACAGGGCGCCTGGTAAAATAATGCAACGGTATGCGTGGATTTGAAGCAAACGTTCGATGGGTTACACATGATTATTACTAGTAATTGCGAGTGTTAATATGCCAACTGTCAATCATCATGAAATTCAAACCTAAAATAAATCACCTCTAATTAGCGGTGCGACATTGTGAAGTATTAAACTTGAATGTTGATTCATATAACACGACCTCGTGGCTCACCCTTAGAACCGATTGTATCCGAACAGTAAAGGCGCACACACCTTGTTTAGTCTGTCAATGTTTGTGTTTCTCCCAGAAACCTAATTCCCTGATTATTCTTCCTACCTCTAGACCTATGCAAGGTGTTTTCTACTCAATAGTTTTAATGTACGGAAGCCTGGAAGCAAATTGACACTCGCGATGCTTTTTATCTGCCATGTGTACCTTCATAGTCTCAAATCCTTTTAACAGCAAGAAAGGGTTTCGTGGACTTGCATTCCAATGGCGGCAACATTTAGCATCGTGATATTAAAAGTAAAAGGTGAACACGACACTATTATTAACTGTGCCCGACTTGAATTGTCCCATGTGGAGTATTACATCTTCAAACTGTAAGGATCAAACTGTAAGGATCAAACTGGCACCGATATAAGGTGTATTGTGGGATAACATGTATACATTATTGCCATTGAGCCGATACAATAACGGTGTGAGCAAATAACAATTTGTCAACCTAGACTGCGTGTCTGCTTGGAGTTTGCGTTTCGTTCACTTGACATTATTTGGAAAGGAAGTCCAACCGTAAAGATATTCATTTGGGCAGTGGTCAAAAGAATAGCATCAAACACTCTCTTAGAAGTGTTCCTTCTACTATTAATGACCAACCGCTGAGAGTATGGATTTTACAATATTGGAATTATACAGTATACACGTGAACTTTTATCTTTAATAGCTGTACTACTTCAGGAGAATTACTTGTAAATTGTTCTACTTATCCGCGTATATTTATATATTTATTTGAGATACTTATTCGTATCCTGGGCAATTCATTTTTATTAATATTATTATTGTTTGTTGTTGTTGTTGTTGTTGTTACGGTTGTTGTTACGGTTGTTGTTGTTGGTATAGTATTGTTCTTGTTGATATTTTAATGACAATTATGATAAATTAATACTCAATATCTCTTTAGAATAACTTCCAATATCTGAAAAGACCGATATGGGTAAAACTACAGTTCTTAAAATAAGAGTAATACGATAACATAAACTTACCAGTGTAAAAACAAACACATTTCCAGAAATATGAAAAATCGAAACACAGTAACTTTTCGATTTTGATATTCTTTTTAATAATCGGTTTTCTTCGACAACCAACATTCGAACGAAGTGAACTCAAACGCTTACTAGGAGTTCTATGACGCACCCAACTGGGGAAAGGACGCTGTGATATAATTAGCTGGCTAGCTGATAGTATACGGTGAAGGTGAGACGAAAAAAAATCTAGCTCGAAATAATTTCCGAATTCCAACGAAGACCGAAGTCCCAGAGTTCTCCAACCAAGGGTTGCTTTTCTCCACTTTAGAGCACGTCTAGCAAACAATTCTCACATTCTCCGCACAGTCCATTCTCCACTGCGCATGCCTTAGTTTCTGCCTAATTACTTCCGAATTAAAACCTTTCAAGTTTTATGTTTTGCTTAAAACGAACGGGTGTGAAAATTTCGAAACTTTAATGGGCCCACATGCCTGACGAAAAGTTGCGATTCTCTACAAATTGGATAATGACTTTGGTTGAAACGATTCGCAAAGATAACAAGCTATTTAAGGTCAAATTGCGTGAAAGGGATATTTCGTAGATGTAATTATAACAACTTCACGAATTCCAGTTGTACGGGGGCGGGGGAGAGGGATTATGATTATTGTGTGTGCCGTGCATCGTATATTACAGTCCGTAAGACTAAAACTGTGTACTATACTGATATGTGACGTGTATTCTTGTTCGTGATGCATTTAGTCAAACGTACCATTACCATGCCCCGAATTCTCGAATCACCGAGTTGAAAACTTGAGTTTGTTTCGAGTAATCTGGGTCTGATTATCGTTTCACAAAGCTCTTTAATCCACTATGACGTCATACCGCTCTCGTAAATGCAGGATCCGCATGTACCCAGAAGGTCATAACGTCCACTTCACGTGTCACAAGAATGCCGGGCCCTTCTGGCAATTTACCAATGTGAAGCTAGAACGTTAGTGATCTATGTTCCAGTACCCTCCAGTAAAGTGTACCCGCTACTCAGCTAAGCCATCACTGGGTGAGGTTGATCATGATGCTATGAACTCGGTTAGAGGACTCATTCATATCTCTTTCCAAACTGAGACGAACTAGTTGCTGTATTGCATGCCATAAATAAGTCGTTGGAGAATAGAAGGTGATACTTTGCCATACCATCTTGAAGAGACAGTGGACAATTGAGTATGACTGAATCTGTATTTGACTGCATAATTCTTAGTAGCTGTTGTGTTTCCATATTAAATCGTGAATACGTTCCTAGACCTTCCAGTTGTCGCTATATACAGATGTCCGGGTTTCGAGGGCTAGAAATGATAGTAACTGTCAAGTATTTGCCATTTAGACGAATACGTAGGGTGTTGCATTATTGCACAGTGAGAGTTTGTACCTATCGAACTTGCCTACTAATTAGCGTACAGTAAACTGACTGAAGAGTCTCACGACAATAGAATAAACGGTGTTTGGGTTGCAGTTATGCCTACACATAATTTACACTTGAATACTACTATGTGTTTGCAGATTACCACGGGTTTAACATCACAGCAATTTCTATAAGCACCTAGCCACGCCCGAGTCCAAGATGAACCGCCCCCACTACACCTGCTCTGTGAAATCTGAGAAAGTTTGTCAACACACTAATTATTTTGGTCGTCATTTCTACGACCTTTACACCAGACTGTAAAGAATCGGCGAGATTGTCTCCCTTTGTTACACAACAAACGCATTTTGGCGACGGATTATTTGCTTAGAGGGGCCGCTCCAACACACTGTAGTGTGGGGTTAAATCTGGAAAGTGAGACACTATAGAAGCATGCGTCTTTCAAAAAGAAAATGTCTATTTAGTATCGTTGAGTGCAATAAAGAGGCCAATAGATATATATGTCTCGAACAGATAGTATTAAACGTCAAAATTAAATATGTTGGTATTGATACTATTTGTCAAAATTGGTTGCTATGAACATCACTACCGTGTACTTTTCGGAATTCAATGTATAGCACTATATCGCAATGTGTAAATAGCTTGCACAAGTGAACCAGCGTACGCATGTGGAGGGTTAACAGCTTATATTATATTGTGCTACATCTTCGAATTGAAATGACTACCGCCGAAAGGTAACAATAATAAATAAATAAAGTCCGACCTTTCCAGTTTCGGAGGATACGAAACTAAACCTAAATTTCCTCACCTGACTTTACCGAACAATGAATGTGGTTGCGCGACTCGAAGAAGACCCAGTCGAAGCCTGCCTCCACGGCGAGGCGTGCCAACATGCCGTACTTGGCTCTGTCTTTATCCGACGTCGTGATGTCCACGGCACGTCCTTCGTAATGCAGTGAGTCTTTAGAGTGGGTGCCATCTTCGTCCCAGGCCTCCGTCACACGGAGCTTGACCCCTGGCCACTGGTTCATCACAGAGATGGCCAGCAAGTTCAGCTTCTCCTTACAGCGCTGCAAGTATAGACAATTTCAAAATGCACTCGCCATTTTGGGAACTCGTAAAGCGTCAACAGGTCCCGAGATTACGAAACTTTTGTTTTAGTACGATTTCATGTTCAACTAAAAAAATGTGCTCACAAACCTCCGTGTAAAATTTTATCTTGCGCATGAAACCGTACTCAAAACGTTTCGTATTCTCAGGGCCAGATAAGCTAACCTTCTGAGATTAGGAACATCATATAACGTCAGTATAAACTAATATACGTTGTGGTCATTGTAATATGAATAAGAATGTCAGTCATGACCATCTGCATATCAAAGCAACATTGACGATTTATTTTATTTTTTGATTTTACAATAGTATATTCGTCAGGAAAGGATTTGAGAAAATGTTGTTAAACTCACTAAATTGACGATTACGATTCAATTTCTTGCGTATTGAATAATATCATGAACTAACTATCAACACCAATGGACCAGAGTTAATGTAACCTTTTGCAATACTTTACACAGACACAAGCACACCCTCACCCTCTCTCTCTCTCTCTCTCTCTCGTGGCGCTATACTATGAACATGTCCTGAATTATCTTATAATGTATCGACAATGACACCCGCCCCGCCCCGCCCCTCTCTCTATCTCCTTTCTCTCTCTCTTCTCTCTTCTTTCTCTCTCTCTCTCTCAGACACACATCCCACCTACATATACGACAATATTGTCCATATATATTTAATAAATTCCCATTGATAAGATAAATTAAGAAATATTTTCAATCGTTACTGGTGATTGATTTCTGTATAATATACAGCCTGCTCAACCAAGTCAGGATCTGATGCTGGGCAGGTAAAGTCAGTCTTCTTGAGCTCCTTTCTTTGTCATCTTACATTTTATGACAAAATAAACGCAAGAAAAATACTCAAGTTGATGTTTATCTACCATGTCTGGAGCCTCGACAGAAGAAGACCAGGAATAAATCTGGTCTAAAGTGTTGTATAATCGAGCTGACTAAATATGGCGCTAACTCTGACAAACGAATGTTATACTCTATTATATCGGGAAAGTAAAGTTATTGCCTTTAAATCCCGTTGGTTTAGGAAGCAGATTATGTTTAATACAGCGTAGTCATGTCTCACTGAGAATAGTCTATCTCCGACTAAGTGGCCTCTGTCTGAAGCTCGGAGGTATCCCTGCTACTGGATGATGGTGTATCATGAGTGACCGGTCCTTTATTCGGTAAAACTAGCGAGATCTGTGATCCCATCCGGGAGTGTGTTTATTATTAAACGGATATCATGAGAAATAGATATTACGATGTCATGGCAGTTTCATAGTCGCCCCCACAAATAGCATAGATCAGTTTTTGCATCTTCGTTTAATTACGTGTCTGCCTTCAACAGACTAAAACTAATATATATCTAGCTTTACATGTGTTAGGATGAAATGAGCAATCTTGGGATACCTTGGTTGGTTGATTTTGGGATTTAAAGAACCATTCAAGATTTGTTCACTCACTTCACGGCTTGCTTGTACTAGTCTGGATTTCCACCAGTTTTTATAGTGCTAGCTCACTTGGAATATCACATGCCGCAGATAGAACATGGATACCCGACTCAGACACAGTATACTGACCCCGAGCCGACCAGTCCTTTCTTTACCCCTTTAATGCCAACCGCCAAGCAGGGAAACAACAAATACCATCTTTTAACATATTTTGGTATGACGCGACCGGGGATCGAAACCGCGACCTTCCGTCCTCCGGACCGACGCTCTAACCACTACGCCACGGAGCCGGCTGGGATACGTTGATGGTCTCGGAGCCAAGGAATGCAATAAATGAAATTCCACTATGTAAAGTCATTCACGCCATAGCATTGTCATAATTTCTGATACTTCAGTATTAGTCACACCGGTTACATATTTGCAAGAAGGCGAGCAGAACTTGGACAGATTTGGTGAGCGAGAACGTTCAAGTTCTTAAGTTTAGTCCATCCATAGTCTAGATTCACCATGAATTTAACTAATCAGCAACCACACATCCTTCCAAGCTATAATCATTTGTCGTCCCCAATCCGTTCTATTCATGAGCAATAATCTAGTTTTATGCTGGAGATGATTAAATCTGTTTAAGGAAATGCACCAATGCCATACACATACCAAACATTAACGCAACACAGTCAATATTACGTAACACGAGTATACCCTTGAGGCAAATAAAACTCCAGAAGGAAAATAATTAAATGAGCCTCGTTGATCACTCAGAGGCAAGTATTATACACATTAGTATGTTTGCGGGTGTCACGAGGAGACGGACGGTTCACTTCTGTTTTGATAAATGTATCCGCCGCAACAATATAGGCCGAGATTGGTGAGCAATACATAGGCATGAAGAAGTCGTCTAAACAGCGTCGAAAACGTTTCCCAGGCACTTTATTAAACGAATAGGCAGATAACGGACTGAGCATCAGGAAAGTATTACAAGTATATAATTAATTGAAGTATTCAACAACATTTGGCTTACTCAATTCCAGTATTACTACGATATCTAATGCATTGCAATGTATCTTAGTAACAAGACGGTCCGGTCCGTCTCATATACGTGAGCGAAAAGTGCTTGTTCGACGCTGTCAATTTAAGGGCCATTGCTGACCAAGAAAGGTTTAGTAAAATTGCACACACCTTATGTTTAAAGGAAACACGTATGGAATATTTCAACAGCAACAACAACAAAATAAGACAAAAGTATATTAATAATATTGAAAAATAAATGATACGCAAAGAAACTATTTAATAAAATACGCAAAAAATAAATCGAAAGAAAAAGAACAACACATACACTTTAAGTTGGCAGGGTGTTATATTCAAGCTAGCTTCGTGTTCTTTATTATCATTTAACGATAGGTGTATACTAATCTTCTACTGAATCCGTATTTAAATGTACACATTGTTTCCATATAAGATAATTTCAGCTAGATCTGACGAATGCGATAGTGCCAATGAAAGTCAGCATTGGGTGATACATTCTCGTATCGAATTATAGTACATGTATATGGCAAGTCAGAGTGTTAATATCAAACTGTTCGTTTTATTAACGGAAAGTCAAAACAACGCTTCATTTGAAATATGTAAAACGGGCCGTAGTATTAACGTAAACTATGTCAAATCAACGCCGCCAAATACGTTTATTTTCTGAAGCACCTTGTTAACAGGGAGACACGAAAGAGTTGGATTGTTGATGCTCATGCGCAATACTCTGCACACGCTCCCTGTACAAAAGTTAATATGCGCACACGAATTACAAAACAAGAGGAATTGTTATCTTGTAAACAAGACATTCGTGTTCACTGGCACTTCGGCAGGTAAGTGCAGCCTGCTTGAGAATTAATAGGACCCGTAGAAGAGCTCTTGAGACTTCGAGTCCTAACCTCGTCTGGGAAATAAACCGTGACTTTCACCAACTCGCCAGAACATATAACATGGAACCAATTCTTGTCGATTCGCTTAGCTCCCTTCGAATGAGAATTTGAATGACATTTTTCTTTAAAACATTGGCAACTGGGGTAAGTTACGTGTGTTTTTTTTAAAGAGGCTATGTCTGATGTAAACATGGACATTGAGGGTTTTACGGCTGTGCCGTTGTTCAAACAGTGAATGGAAAATTCCCGTCTAGCTCGTCTACTGCTCTGTTGTATCTGGGGTGCGAAGGACTGGCAAGTACGACAAACAAGCGATCCGGACAACTTGACTGAGAGACAATAAAGTCAAATTTACTATCCTGAGTGTGACCTTAATTTTGGAGGTCTGAGATGAATCAAGGGTCACTGGAGGTCCATACCCGGGGATCCAGAATGTGGGGCCTCGGTCACGGGACCTGGGGGTGAAGGTCATATTTTCGTTTAGGTTTTGTTGGAAGGGCGAATGTTAAAGGGTTATATCAGACCAAGAGTTCAAGGAGACTAAACATCCACCCTTGGCTAAATACCCATAGTTCAATGGGGCAGCATTCGAATATATTGACGTAGCCAGCGAATACCTGGTCACCTTCTGTAAGAGTTATATCCTAGTGACCTAGGACCAAATAAGGAACTCGACCTACATGGCATAGTACTTTACTAGTTACAGCATACGGTATTATCCTTCTGAGACCATAAGCACTCTCGTAGCGATCTCTTATACATAGCGATCGGGAGCGCTATGGTTTCAAAGTGGACATTAGTGCTTCGAGAAACTATACTCTGATGTACGCATTTTCAGTTATATCTATTTGCACCAGTGTGTTTAGGAATGATTTGTTGCTACGATGACAATAACTCCTCAAAGACGTATCACAGCACAGACAGTTCAGGCTGATCATAGGTTCCAAGGGTCTAGAGAAAGATCAGAACACAACAGAACAAAAACGGAATAGAACAGAAGCGGAACAGAAGACCTGTTCTAGTTGAACACCAACGGCTTTGTCAGCAAGAACCGATAGCAGTTTCAGTTGCAACACGACCGCGGAAATTTGAATATGCCCTACGACAGATTTGTACAGGAGGACCCGTGCATCCAAAGACTGAACCCCCCCCCCCCCACCCCCCCTCCCGAGAGATGATGTCAGCGTTCACCCGTCAACACCCTCAGTGACTCCCTCACAACGTTGCAACTCCATCGTCAGTGCTTATTGCTCAAACCGGCTTGTAGAGCTAGCTGTTATGGTTTTCGTAACTGGCTTCCGTTCGCATCAGATGTGTTGCCATGTATCGTTCCACAGTCAGTGGGATGCAGTGGGATAAACCATCCTCAAATCTATGGTCGAAGTGGGTTTATTCGCGTAGCATAAATAGATATGGATAAATGTCAACTTGGGGATTACTGGTGTTAAGTTAACGACCCAAACATGGGCAAAACTATCAGCCAGACAACGACATGTGTGTAGGTGCATAGGACGTATGGTGGGTAAACCTGTGTCTGCTTCCTGGGCCTTATTTGCAGTATAAAGAGTAGAACTCACCTTGAATAGATTTGAGACATCTTGGCAGATTGATAACGAACGTGCGAGTTCGGTTGAAAATTTGATGGTTTGGAGAGAGATTAAAATCAAATATAAGGATATTAATTATTAAAATATTATATGTTGCGATATTATACTTCAACCTGTATGCTTATAGTGAATTGCGAAGGAATTCCTCAACCATATGTCATAGACTGTGGACAGTGTACTATAGAACTTGTAGATGTTTTACGAATGTTATAACACAGTCATACAAATATATATCTCGAATTTTAGCGGACTGAAAATAATAAGTCAAATCCAATGCCCATGAGAAAACGATATTATTAAGATAATTATTATTATTATTTTAAAGCACTACATCTAATGAAATAAAAACCTCAAACTGAAACCAAGCACATAGGAATTTATTCGCAAAACGGTAAATAAGCCCGACTTTGTAACTGGCTACTTTCGGCTTCCATATTTACTCTATCACCACTCGAAACTTTACGATGAGTTTTCATTGGCTACGAGACTAGCAATAAAGATACGGGGGCTCAAGAGGGTCATAATATAGCAAGATTATTGGCAAGATCTCACCAAGTAGGCCCCATGGGAGATTCAGACGTCTATTACTCATTCTGTAACTACAGGGCAACATTCCGTCGAAGATTGGATCAAATTTGCATATTTAATACAATCTTCTCCACAAGAAATATATGTGAAATTATTATTTGGTGTCCAAAATATATTAAAAGAAATTATCTTGTCAATAGACCGTTAATTAATATAAGGATTGTTGGAAATAAGAACATACATACTTATATACATGTCTGCAGGTTTACTGCTACTGATGTTATGGGTTTCATCCTGCGCCAAACTCTCAACAGCGATGTAAGTGAAAGAATCTTGAAAACGGATCTAAACCCGAAATAAATTTTAAAAATCACAAAAAAATACCTTGTACAGTATACGGGAAGTTTACTGAACATGCAATATGCCTCCTTTACACAACAATAACATAATTAATCTTCGACAATTATTAGAATACACCGCATGGCGCGTACCGTTTGTTAACTGCTTCAATGTGAATATGTTGTACTTGTCCATGGAATAATACAATTGTTCAAGGAATGAACTGAACAGTTATATATTCGTTTCAAAGTTTATACAAGAATCCAAATTATGCCATTGACGGTGTTGAATCAACGCGACGCTGGTGTAGCAGGTATTGTCGAAAACACACCCAAAAAATGACACATTCATTTCAGCCCTACTGCGGCGACTGTCCTACAATGAAAAGACCAAACATCAGCGAGACTCGTGCTAGGTACATACTAGTCGCGATTATTTGGATACAGGAAGGTTTTCTTTAGAGTAAATTCTCGGCAGCCCAGGCAAGTACTTGTCCCCGGCGAGTGTTTATTTGTGAATATTGCTTCCCAATTATCCTCACTCCTCAAATCTCGCCGCATTCATCTTTGTATCATTTCCCCGGCCCGGGCATTGATCATTGCCTGCCACCTTTCACGGGCTGAAATTTTCTTCGCGTGTCAGTTTATTATTTTAAGGAAACTGGCCACTTATCACACCAACAATCCCCGATTTTTCCTGTTTGTCTCGAAACACTGATAATACTCGTGCGTTCCAGTGACTATACGTTGTGGTTATGAACAGATGTGTTCTGTACAGATATTATGATTGATTATTAGATAAGAGAGAAAACGCACAGCATACTTAAACACTGTTTAAAATGTTGCATTAATATTTACCAACATTTCAAACCAATTTATATAGGCACATCTGTCTACTGCCTATGGTATATTATGACTTACGAATATACGTCTAAGTATTTCAGATATATATATAGCACTAGACGGGTAGCATAATACATCGGCCATACGTTACTGCCGTTGACGATCTAATATTTTTGAATATTCTTTCCTATCCGTCCCTCAATAATTTCATGCTTACTCATGTATACATGTACTTATATACAAACTGTAATAGGAAAGTTACCATTTAAACAGTAATATTATCCGCTAGTATTATAAAGGAATATAACATGACGTTAGAAACAGGATCAAGATTAATCGTGTATTAATAAATATAACCCTAACTGTAATCTGTGTCACACCCGGTTCTCACCAAAATCCTCCTATTCAAAATTTCTCCCTAGAGCAGTTAAGCAAGTCTAGATTACTGGAGAGGGTAAATAATGTCAGGGGCTCCTTTCATATAAACATAATACCAATCAGTATTAGTTATATATTATTGATTTTCTTTAACCCGCTGAGACTATGGATAGTCTACCCTAACTGAAACAAGGTTGAAGATTAGCGAGATTCTATACGTTATTATTCTTAATATTAAGGATTAAATAAGTCAAGGAACCTGCTTTTAGTCTACACACGTTGTACATGCCGAATACAGATGTCTGCATCTCCAACAGTTAAACTTTCTTATGGACGAGTGGCGAATTGTCTATTATGACCGAACACGCAAGTGGCGTATATTGTCGAACACGCAAGTGGCGTATATTGTCCATTATGTCCGGGCACGCATGCCTCATTTGGATGATGATTATTTCGATATTGAACACATCTGAAGACGTTAGTTAATTCATTTATATTAAATTAGCGTTGTTTGCTTAATGCGCCACAGAGAACAGCTTGGACGAAATGGCTATTGAATTCAGAGTTCGATATATCATTATCATTTCACGACTGGAACACTAAATTGATGCAATCTACCGCTGTGAATTCACCTCTAATTTATTGTAAGGCAACACGTGGTTTTACACGTAGGTATTAACAATGGCGAGGGGAACTCTCCAGACGTTAGAGGGAGTTAAATATCAAATAATACTGGATCAAAGAGGGGAGAGCCGCCAGTATTCGTCAGGTGCAAAGAAATGTAATTTCAAGAGACATGTTCAAAACTCGTAAATAATGTTCAAGTTCATTTATTAGGCCGTAATTCTCTAATTGTTATTCAGACGTGGCGTAGCAGAGTGCAGTTTGAGCATGAGATGGGATTAATTCTGTCAACAGACCTGGGTGTCGTTTCTCGAAGCTCTGATCGCTATGAAGTACCCGGTCGCTATGTACAAGAGATCGTAGTAGATACGAGAGTTTCGAGAAACGGTACCCTGGCAGACATTTCACAATCCTCCGGTTTCTTCGGTCACTTGTTCATGTAAGTAAAAGGAGTAGATAATCTCCACACGGTCAAGAGGGAGAAACCTATATTATTGACAAATGTTCTCTACCGGGTTACGACCAAACTCGTATAATTGTTTTTTTAAAAACCTCCTTCTTGGATATTGAGTGCTTACGGGTAATCCAACCCATACCCGTCTATAAATACCTACAATTACTTTATCTCGCCGACGTCCTCTAAACGCAGACAAAAGTTGGAAAGTTGCAATTTCCGAGGCAAATAAGCGTCAATATTGACATTAGTCCTCAGATAAATATTTATCTTTCAACGTAAAATAGTTCCATTGAACGTTGAATCACCGCGTGAGCACCGTTAATACTAAACAAATCGCGGGAATAAGAGGTGTTCTTGAAATGTTTGTTCCCCCTGTAATATGATATAACATAGAATCGGACTAGAGTCCACTTGACTCTTGAATTCCATCGGCCAGGGCGGCGGGCGTCATCGCTATAACCTCAGGTAACGACAATCAGGTCCTATAGCGATGTTAGACCTGCGTGAATGTGCATGTCAAATGACATATTTCTAGGCTTCAAATGACATATTTCTAGGCTTCAAGTGACATATTTCTAGTTTGCAAATGACATGTTCTAAACTTCAAATGACACATCTCTAGGCTTCAAATGACATATTTCTAGGCTACAAATGATATATTTCTAGACTTCAAATGGTATACTAGTATTTCTAGGCTTCAAATGACATATTTATATGTTTCAATTTACTAGTATATATGTCTAGGCTTCAAATGGCATATTTCTATGGTAGACTTGAACGTTGTATGACCTATAGATTTGCTAGTCACAAGAAAATAGCTATCAGCAAGATTAATTAAGCTTACGGATCATGGGTTTGTTGAGATGAGCGACCAGTGGGAATATATAGTTTTACAATTGTTGAAAAATTGCAAGTGTACAATAAAATATAGTATCGGTAGAGAAAGATAACTGCCCTGATTGTAATAATTCATGTGCACCCAAATGCTTGTTCGTCTACATCACATTGAGTTTTTAAAGTACCCATTAGTCGGTGTGATTATATGAGAATTAGTACTACATACATGTTGTATACTTATATTGGTAGACCATATACTGGATATACATAGGGTCTGTAGGACGGACATTCCTGGAGCACAGTATCGTGAAAAATACGTTATATCATTATATCGTTGCCACACGATAATAAATAATGTTTTAAACTTTACAGTACAAGTCGGGCCATTATATATTTAGCAATGATTTCAGCATAAAAATACGTGATTATGTTTGAATAATCCAACAAGGCTGAAGACGCGTTTGACAAAGACGTATCGAGCCCGCTGCTCTCGAGTTAGACATGCAGAACAGGCCCCGAGATAACGAAACTTTTTGCCAGTACGATGTCATGCTCAAACTCAAATGTTATATGGGGAATCGTGAACAAAACTTAGAGTTGAGCATTAACTCGTTCTCAATAAATTAAAGCTTCTTTAATCTCGCGGCCAGATTTCGGGGGATGTAGCTATTATAGAGCTAATGCACTGTGACATATCGTAAGAAACCGAAATACGAATCTTCAAATTTGATCTCTGAATTACTTAAGTATGACTAAATATGTTTATCATGCTTCTGAAAATGCATCCTCGAAAGGCAGACCATAGGCCTACTTGACATAGGCCAATGTATTGTGACGGATGAAAAGGTGTAGACATATAGTCTATGCTTCGAGGATGCTGAACACAATGTGTGCTCTGCTCCGGAAATACTGTGTTCGAATCCAACAACAGTTACGTACATTGACCATCGCAAACTTGATGGCAGCGCAATCCTTCCTAACCTAGCCCGGGCGATCGTGAAGCATTCCTTTTCGCCTCGTTTCAACAAAGCGATTTCCATCGTGCTGGCAAGACGTGTGTTGACATGAGGTGTTTGCGTCTATTAAAACGGTATTGTTCAATTGTCTGAAAGCTTAGGTGAGCTTTACAACGGTGGTATGTCTCTGTTAGACACGTGTTACCGCTAGAGTCCTTGTTTAGCCATTAGGGATAACCTATGCGAGTGTTCTTTCTTTGAGTCGGTTTCCCCCTTTTATGTCTCATTCGAGTAGCTAGATAGATGTTTGCTTATAATACTTGAATACGTGTTTCAATAATAAAGGCAACCATATTTGTATTATAAATTCACATTTTAGTTGCGCAGTGATAAAAATACCAGCATTGTGAAACTCTGACGGAAGAAGCATACAGGAATTTGATAATTCACTGATCTAAAACATAAAATGAACACATGAAATATCTAGCAGGTAATGGTATACTCTATACAGTAAATACGTACTTGAAATTACTAACGTCACCTGTAGGTATGGTACATCAGACTATGAAACAGCACTATGAATGCATTATTTATATGAATAATCACAATTTAATGAGATCTTGCGATAAAAGGCTTTGAGACAATTTTGAAATTTGGACTTTAGATCAAGAACAGCTAATCACTAAGTTGGTATATAGCAATTACTGCTGGATGTTATATTTAACTGGTGTAGGTTACAGCTGTGTACAATTACAACGACCGTACGTTCTCTCTATGTATAGATTCAATCAAATGCAAATATTGACGCGTTCCTTGGTATAAATCACAGAACTCAAACGTATTTCAACGTAATGATCCTTGAACAAATGTCTGTGGTAACGTTATAATCCTTTCTGGCTTTTCGCCACCTAATTCTGAATCCAGTTACTAATAGCATAACAAAATAAACGCGAGCCCCTACTGCACGTGGATATTGTAACCGTTGTGATGTGGTTGTTGATTGCTAATAACCGTGGGAATTCAGTATCTTACATGTCTACATTAAATGCACTTGAAGTTCTTGGGTTTTTTTTAAAATAAACAAAAGTTAATTTTTTTTTATGTAAACACTTAATTATTTATTTTATTTTATTACAATTCTTTTTTATTTCTTTTAATGTTTACAATTGCAAACTTTTACAACGGTACATGTAACATTTTTTTGCTATTTTCATCACACTCTTGCCGATACCCCGTGGTAGTGGCTTATTGCTTCTGTCATGAATCTAACTTTAATCACCTGACAATAGGCATCGTGTACATTTCACTGAATCATCACGTCATTACTCATTTACTTTTAGCATATCCATAAAATGTTCAACGAGGGGCTTAAAATCCAATAAAGTAGACCAGTCAGCCAATCCGGTGTTCATGAAATGGCCCCCCTAAAGCGCACATACGAGACCCCTTGACTACAACATTAGGGGCGACATGCGATCCCCTTGGTTCGAACCCGTCATGGCTGCAATCCCTCGAAATCAATGAAAGACTAAAATATATATTAGTCTCAATCAGTGTACATTTGTGACTGTTTGTGGATAATAATTTTTCATTTTGAATGCTCCCTTGCCGAGTTTCAACTGTTTCTAGGGATTAACTGTGAGCAGTACCAACATAGCATAACGACCTCCAGAAGGTTGAGTGTCAAGGGAAAGTCGACGTAAAGAAGTCTATATCTCAATAGAAAAGAGATACCCGACATATACCACCTGGAGAAGACAACAGTTTGTATATGGATAGACCAGGGACAGACGTTACACATCGATCGGACTAGACAGTACCATATGTCACACATATGTTAATATTAGTATATTTCTTTGAATGTATATTTGGACATTAACGTCAATTAAGAAACGGCACACGTATGGGTGGAATATTCCCACTGCGACGTAAAACACTAATTCATTGATTCCATTAAGAAAATATGTACATATGAATCAGGTCAGCTGGCGTGAAAGTCGTTAATGAAGATGGCGTTGCGCAACTGAAATGCAATGACATCAAAGCTCTAGTATAGCTTTTATATTTGTGCCAAAGATAAAATAATTATTGCAGTCATGAGGACAGCAGTATCTATAGGCCTCTAACGGTAGACAACGAAGAGCCTGACATGAGAGCAGCACATGTGTTATTAGACAAGTGAAACTCGACGCATATGTACCCTGTACAAGTCCGTATCTGAGTAGATATGGGACAGTATCTTCAGAGTAGACGAAAACGGATTTCTGAGTAGAGGAGACAAGGGACAGTATCTGCGCAGACAGGGGACAACATCTTCAGAGTAGAGTAGACAGGGGACAGTATTTGCGTAGAATAGACAAAGGACAGTATATGAGTAGGGGACAGTGAGTAGAGTAGACAAGGGACAACATCTGAGTAGACAAAGGACAGTCGATGTACACATCCGTATTATAGTAGATGAGGGGAAAGTCGAGGACAGTATCCACATAATACAGCAGTACCGGTATACGTCAGCAAAAAGAACAGAACAGAGCAGAATTATATTTTCTCAAAAATCACACATGGTGATATAGAGCAAATATAGCATTACATACTATTTATAACATACAAAGACCAAGTTTGATATATTTGGAAAGCTTAAGCAGTAACGGACCATAATCACATTTCACAATATTTACAAATATATAAATATTGGGATATTTACAAAAGTATTTTGGCAGGGTAGCATTTCTGTGTACATTTTATTTATGGACTGAACAATAAAAAGTGTAATTCATCGCAAACAGCTTTGTTGCAAAAGGTACATATTCTGTTTTCTTTATAAATGTTATGCCACCGGCCCGTTTCAATGGGTAGTCAGTCGATGGTTGTTAGTTTGGTTCCAATGACGATAATTTGGCGGTAATAAAAGTAAATAGGGTTCTACCTTAAGTAATTGCTGATACATTACATAGTATTCACCCTTTGGTGAATTAATGGCCGATCTGTACCAGGACTGTTTAAATTGATCCATAAAACAAGTTTTACATTGCTCATCAAAACATTTACGCTGACACATTTTGAGATATCCATGTATAAAACATTCCAGTATACTGTAGGATATGTTTTACATTACTTAATAGAGCAAACATAGAGTCTGCATTAGATATTTGCAGATTATACATGATATTGTACGTGATATCACATAACCGATTATTTGCATTAAGAAGTTTCCCCCAGTATGAAACCATTCTGACTTTAACTAACACCTCAAACGGATATCTCCACCAATTCGCCATGTGCCATACAATCAGGCGTCTATTGTTTTATATTCAAAATATATTAAACATTTTTTTTAAAGTGAACACGTTCTAACATAGTAATATTTTCAAATTCCCATACCTCCAATTCACAAAGCAATATAGGTTGAATAAGGCCGAACCTATGAGATCTTCTAACATATCTCTTGGAAAATATGAATACTTTAGTCTTGTTCAAATTAACAGAAAGCTTCCATGTTTTACAATATTTATCAAATATATCTAATGCATTTTGTAAGTCCTCCGGCGATTCAGTTAGTATCACAGTGTCATGAGCACACAACAAACAAAATGACAATCCATAGACGAACAGCAAAGGTCCTAAATTAGTTGACAGTAAAGAGACTGCTAATACAGAGCAGTGGTACAGTATAGGTTCACATTATGTATGTTAGGTTCACATTATGTAGTATTCTTTTTGAAATTCAAGTTAGAGGACCTTCTCCTCGCCTCTACAGACTACTGCATGACCATGACAAGAGATTAAAAAACTAAGCTCATCAGTTTTAAGTACACAATATTATCCCGTTTGCTTCACTGATACGCTACGGTTAGCTTAAAGTAGATGTGGGGTTTTAAATTACATGGATATTATATAATCAATTGTCAATTACGAAGCATCCTCCCAATGCCCTTCTGGTGGTATTCTCTCTCCAAATAACGTAGCTATAGCTTTCACCTGTGTTTACCGTCAGTCGTGAACTGACAATTGGTAATATCCAAATTAGTCAGGACACTTCTTTCAAATGAAAATCAGGTTTAGCACAATTCTTTTCGTGGGTTTTGCAAATGCCATATGACGATGCTTCCCACAAAGATATGTGTAGCATTCACGGTACGGCTGTGTTATATACTGAACAAAGTTCACGCCGCATCCATGTAAAAAGTAGATCGCTTTGAAACAGTTCTACGTCAGGTGGTCATCGGGTGTATCCACCTAGCGTACGTACCGCTTTCCCACCAGTGCATTCATATAACATACATGTCTTGTAGAAGTCTCTAACACAGCCATCGACCGCCTACCTATTCCATAATACATGTAAGTCCATTCCTCCGGAACAATCTCCCAAACAACACCCGTGAAATATACAAACCCTGAACTTTCAAGAAAATAATAAAATCTAACTTATTTAACCCTCTCCATGTTTAAGGCAACTGAAGATGCCCTAAAGAGCAGTGCTTGTGTCTAATCCAGCAGGGAGGGGGTTAATGAAGTTACATTTCAATCATTATGATGCAGCTTAATGACAGTAACGTGTTCAATGTAAGGTTTAGTGTTAACTAATAAATAGAAAGTCTTGATCCTAATTATTATTTACGTCTTCTTCCTCACAGACACGTGCATGCGCACATACATACACACACACACACACACGCACACATACTTGCACGCATACATACACCCATGCATACACACATGTACGCACAAACAAACACACGCACACATACATACATACACACATACATACACACATACATACATACACACATACACATTCACACACACATACACATACATGCACACACATTCACACACACACATACACACACACACATACACACACACACACCTTATACAGAACAGTACATTATTATACAATGCAATTTTCCCGAATTAAACTTGTAGATGTCAACATATAACATTGCCGATATTGAATGCTCTAGTACTGGTTTAGCTGCTTTCTAGTTCTGGTATTCAGTACTGATTGTAATAAGTAAAATGTCTTATTAACTTATTGATTGTCATCTTGATGTAGCACACCCCTGTTCGACTGAGATAAGGTGTGTATATGGTCCTTCGAGGAATGTTGTCGGCATTATATACATATATATTAGCTAATGTTATCATTGTGTTAACTTATATCTTAACTGATTAGCTTGGACTTGCTGGCGTAGGATCCTTTGAAACATGGCACCTACGTGTCAATGACGTGTCGAGGTGGACGTCATTAGGCTTGCTGGTTGTAACAGTCCGTCCACTTAAAATCACATTCATTCAGTCAAAGGTCAAAACTATTGTTTCCGCATGAAGATCGTGCTGTGAGCACGAAAACAGGTCTACGCAGGCCTCTGGTGGCACAATAGATCTTTCTTACTAAAGATTAGTACCTCTGTAAGAAAGTGTTTCAACGTGAAAATACAATGTGGTCATATAGAACAGGTCATTGAGGTTCTCTGGCCTTAATCTCAGTCTTACATAATCTCCAAAGTCTTTGTCAGTTGGTGCGAAAAGGTTCACAGTTCAAATAAAGACACTGCAGAAATTCAGCAAACCATACTGATGAACAGTAGCCAAAAACACAATATTCTACGAATTCCCCAAAAAACACTTAAATCCAAGAACATTGAACCAACATCTGATACCACAACTCACACTGTCATTACAAGCCTGTACCTACAAATGTTTTCCTTAATATCGTTTCAAGATATACCTTAAAATAATTAATTAGTATGTATATTGGTTAGCACAACTTATACTTCATACGCAAGTACTCGCAAAGTGTTCCTTGATATATTTTTAAGATATACCTCAAAATAAGTATTTCATATATACATGTACCGGTATGTCTCATCCACCACCTATAACCAACTACAATAAGGGAGAGAGAGGGGAGGGAGAGAGAGAGGGAGAGAGAGAGAGAGGGGGAGAGAAAGAGAGAAAGAGGGAGGGAGAGAAAGAGAGAGAGGGAGGTAGAGAGAGGGAGAGAGATAAAGAGAGAGCGAGCGAGAGAGAGCGAGCGAGAGAGAGCGAGCGAGAGAGAAGGGGCGGGGCGGGTGTCATTGTAGAGAGAGATATAGATAGATAGAGAGAGATAAGAGGGAGAGAGAGAGAGAGAGTGTGTGTGTGTGTGTGTGTGTGTGTGTGTGTGTGTGTGTGTGTGTGTGTGTGTGTGTATTATGTACGTATGTATATGTATAAATAGTTGTTGGTGGGTGGAGTGAGGTGGGGTGGTATGTGGGTAGAGCTTAAATATAATACCGATATTTGGGATATTCATATCACCAAGTGGATTTTAATAAAAGTGATTATTATTCTATTCATCATAAAGTTATATATGATATGCGTGTTTCTCTGGTTGTAGTAAATTTAATTAGTGATATTTTGTTGTCGAAGCACACGAAACTTGTCCGCAGATTCATATTATTATGAATAATTGTTGTACATCTCCATGAATTGTGCCAAGATTATTAGGTCCATATGAGTCTACGATGCATTTCAAGTTCTCAATATTTGTATACCGTTTGGAAGAGGGAACTTCAAAATAATGTATTTTTCATAGAAATATACCACGTGGCAGGTTCTGGCCTTCAGTCTATACACAGAAAAAAATGATGAAAATATATCAATATTGTACAATACTATGCCTGTATACAACAATAACAGCAAATAAGATGTTAAAGTGAACTGCCATTTAATTTTTACTTTAATATTTAATTGTAGAGATCAGTATTAAGCTGCATCGTAATACATTGTACTGATAAATGTGTAATAGCATTATTTTTTGTTTGGCACTAAAACATCAAGCTAATACCAGAGCATTGATGTCAATGCTTTGCATTTGCTCAACGTCATATTCATTAACGACTTTCACGCCAGATATACATTTTCTTTATGGACGTCAATGTCCAAAGATATTCAGATATATTAATTAATATTAATAACACAACTTTAATGGCCTCCGGAATACCTACAATAAGATCCAGATATATTAGCAATAGCATGATAATCTATATTAAATACTTGACAATACACATTTGTACTTATTCATCAGTTATGAAGATGCCTCCCAAGTTTACAAGTAGATGGTTTGAGCGCGACTCGAATTGAATACGATTAGGGGCATTTCTGTAAAATGGGAAATACTATTATTATAACTATACAACTTTTTTATTACTGAAATACATAATCTCAAATGTATTATTTTACAAGCACACGAACAGTCCATATGCATTCGGACATATCATGAACATTGTTACTAGATATATCTGATAAATTAGTAATTTTAATGAGTACCGAGGAAATGCCTTGACATTTTAATGATTTAAAATCTGGCTACAATCATATTACTTGTTGAGGAGGTTTGATGATGCTCTTTATGGGTACGACGCATGTGACATGAACCAGTCATTGTAAATGAATCGATGAAGCAAGGAATATCATATACTGTCATGATCATTAGTTTTCTTAATATTTTAGAAGTATTGAAAATAATGTATAATCGCGTGCTTCAAGTAGCCTAAATTCAGTAAAACGGCAGTTCATTAAAACGTATGAATCCACACATACGATATAGGAATTTGAAGTGCTAATACAGATATTAGAATATGAAGAATTGCTGTTGAAAACAGTGAACAAACTACTGGTATATAATGGATTCACTGACACACACGTGCGCGCATACACCCATGTACGTACACACTATCGTAGTGGTATCGTGAACTTACTGTTTTAACATACAATAGCTTTAAACAATCCGCTACGGCCTTCGATCATGTAGTATGATGGCTGAATAAACATTTTTACATGAACATCTAATAGTGCATGCCTTTGAAAACTGAAAAGATAGAATTTCAAATCAATTCATGGTCAACTATGCGCACGCAGTTCGTAAAACGTGATGATGGTATTTGCAAAGTATGGTAAACAAAACGATACTTTCAATATTTAATGCGATTTAAGAATACATGTATATAAGAAACAATTTGCTACCCAACATTAGAAGTTTGATGATGCCCTGAAGATAATGTTATTAATATACTGGACTAGTAAAAATATATACGGACCGTTTCAATTATAATATAGCTTTCTCGACAACTTAAAGTTATCACACTCGAAGGCACATTGAACACAAACGCGTACATTATTTCATTTCGAAACGATGACGAATGAATTAAATGTAATGTGTAAATATTATAATCCGTGGATTCTTTCTCGCAATATTTTTTTTTCGACACCCCCCCCCCCACCCCTTTCTTTTCCCCTTCCCTCTGTTTCTGTCTGTCTGTCTCTCTCTCTCTCTCTCTCTCGCTCTCTCTCTCTCTCTCTCTCTTACACACATCACACACACACACACACACACACACACACAAATACACACAAATACACACACACACACACACACGCACGCATGAGTATACATTCTATTTCAATTTTTAAAAATACATGTTGTATGTGACACATATATCACATCACGTGATCAAACTCAAAAGTAAGGAAACGCACTAACAACTAGTACTCAGTTAGTCGCTAAATGCACAGAGCTTAATACACGAGTTAGTGTGTCATATTAATTTTACGACACAACATAAATCATTGTTGTTCAAAATAACCATATAATTTAGTATGGAATTAGGAATACACGTTAAATGTTTGGCACTTATTGTTTCTGTTTAACAAAAAAAAATTAGATATCTCTGAAATAGTCCCCGATTATAATATGAGATACTTTCACAGAAAACACAACTTATGAGGAAATCGGCAACAACGATTATGTTTAACATATTAAAAGATTATTTTAAATATTGGTTAGCAAGACTAATACTTACTTGTCGCTCTTCATAAAGTAACATTGGAATTCAACTATCTTTCGCTATTACCAATTGTTGATCAAAAATAGTTATAAGCTAACAGGAAACGAAATAATTTCCTGTAGTGTTGATAATTTTAAATTAATACATCTTTCGTCGATTCACACAGACATACAAATGATACGCATACGTTTGTTTTGTGTGTGTGTGTAATTGTTTTATGTGTATGTGTGTAATTGTTTGGTCTGGTAGGCATGCTTTCTATTACAACTGAGAACAACATTTAACTTGACTTGTCTGAATATATAAATAATATGAATAAATTACCTATAGCGCAGGTGGAAGATAAAACTCAAATTCATCATTAATTGATTAATGTTTAGTTTAAAATATACCACACATATACACGTATGATAAGATATAGGTATAATACAAGTTAACTGTTATTTCATCATTACTAACTTTATGCATACTACTGGAAATAAAATATCTATTTTGCGTTTGTACAGTAGTTATCATAAATAAAGTAATCTAATTAATATTATTTCATAAACATATATCAAGTTGATGAACATTATACGATTTATATAGCCACTAACAAATCGTTTATTAATGTAGTCTAATGTGACTTATCAATTACATTTATACCTTACAGTTACAATAATAATACAAATAAATATAATGCATCATTTTAGAAAACGCAAATACGTAATATTGTTTTGCTAAGAGTATCCTACCAATGATAACGACGCACAAGGGAATACATTATACAGATAATCCAGAATTACCAAACGTTCCCAATATGCACATATTGGTGGCAGTTAGCTGCCGGTGCAATGTACACCACAGTCCAGTTAAGTGTTTTGTACAGAAGTTTTACCACGCTTTTATATAATTTAGAAGCAGACGACTTACCTCACTCTCAAATGACCAGTTTACCTGCATCCTAAGAAACCGTTCAAACATGCGTCTATATTCTTTTACATTCTCCAAGGCAATATGAAAGGCATGGTTGACAGCTAACAATAGACATATTTTAGAGTATTTTATTTTAAAACAGTTTAGCGAGCGACTATAGCGCAGACATAACCTTTCGTCCTATCGCCCAAGCCTGCGACATCGCCCGTAACCGATACCCAAGGCCGGAGGCTTATGTAAAGCAAGAAAACTTGTTGATTTCGGAACTTGTCTGTTTACCAAATTGAAAGGGAATGATTGTGTAGTAAACATATGTGATTAAGTTGTACAGTTACTTAGATAAGTCCAGCATTGTACTTGGAAGAAAGACTAAACCATTTCGGAAAATAACAACGGTTTGCGTTACAGAATGTGACAGTAACTAAATCGCCTAATGCATATGTATATGAATAAGAATTCTTTGTCAACTTCTGCAATCAACTATTAACACGATATGCCCTACGATTTTTTTTCATACAATAATATTACAATTAATTCGTCTACGAACATTGTACTATTATGCCCAACGTTGCTTGAACTATAAAACATTCAATTTTAATTTTTTTATATATGCATGTGCTTACTACCGCAACACAAGAATACTCAATAAAACTATCAAACAGTTAGATGGAGAAACATCTACCAAGACAGTCATAGTTACGTTTTATTAGCCTGCATTTTGAACCTGTATTCAATGCGTGTATATGTAGCTTCCCGTATCGTAAAACACACATATAATCAATAATGCCGACCCCTCGATTCCCTGGCCCTGGTGCGTGAGAACCAATATTTATCTCACCAATAATAAACAAGCTGTGCAGTAAAGCTCATCATATGCAGAGAGGACGAAGCAATATAGGCCTTGCATTATAATTCTCTCAAACACAAGGAATCGCCAGATGCATCGACATTAATGGAAAGTAGCCTATAGATACAAGTACAGTATAGGTGATACCAAATAACAGTCAGATCATATCACGTATTGGACATAGTATATGTTAATATACTTTCGTTTTGCAGTTATGTTATTAACCTCAAAACGATTAGTGTAATTAATGATGAAACCAATTAATATTCATTCTGCATTAATTCAACGATGTATGCGATACCAAAATTGCTAAGCATATACAGGAAGAGGTATTACATGATGGTATGCTATAGAACGAATAAAAGCAACCGTTTCTTTATTCAATTCAATTTCCGCGATTTTTCTATAATTAATATTCATGAAATTAATTCATGGAATTTCGTTAATAAATTACAATATAATAAACACATGCGCACGAGTACATTTAAATGCATCAGCAATTACTTACCTCTGACATCATTCTATCAGCGCCTGTCGTCTCTTCATCCTTGAATTCAATATTCTGATTCTGGTTAGAGAACAAATCTTTGAATTTTGGGTCCTGTCTGGTAATAGGTCCATCGCTTAAGCCACTGGCTCCTATGGTATTTTCAGAGACATTTGGAACATGTTGTTTGAACACAAGAGGGGTTAGTTTTTTGGGTCTCCTCCGTCGTCCCGACCCTCTCCCTGGTCCGCACTGTAGAGACAGGGGGGTGACAATCAGGAGGATGATCACAGACGCTTGTAGAAACTTCAGAAATATCTGGCACCGCATTATATATCTACCGCACGAACCTATCTATCCGCTGGACAATCCAAGGTGATGGAAATCAGATGACTGTTTCAGTATGTTTCAGTATGTTTCGGGTTGTCTCGGCCTCGGCTCCGTATCACATTCAGAGGTATAAAAATATTTTATATGAAAGATTTTGGTTGAAAACTTCCGAGGTCGGTGGTGGAGATGTTGGCGGTTATTGTAGTCCGTTTTGAAGGTGATCGTGGTTCCTTGGTTTACCTGTCTCAGACCTCTGGGTTAGGTATGAACAAGTCCTCCAAGTCAGGATGCATTATTTTCGACACAGTGAACATCTTTGAGGGCCTCACAACTTGTAAATTCATTGTAGTTAGCCAAAATATAACAGCCGTTCACCACTCTTTGATTGGCAAGCAGCCATCTAAATGCTCCAATCCTGATTGGCTGGTTCCATTTTTCAACGCCATGACGTGCACCTAAAAACAAAAAAATTAAATCTATTTCACAAATTCATTGGCGAGACGTTCACCATCCTATAAGATTGTGTCACGGTAATAAATATAAAAAAAACCTTCATTCATCGAATAATAAGCTGCTGGTCAGTGTCCGAAGGATCACGACTGTACGCCGGCGAATGCGGTGTGGTGTAGCCTCGCTGGACGTCAGATCAGAGGCACTGTACTGACCACTACCAACGCCGCTCTCAGATCTCAGCGGTATGTCACACAACCTATTGTATATCTTAGCGCGGACTCCCTTAAGTAGTTATAGGGGCGGCCCATATAACCAGGCAAGGACGGAGATAGATATTGCGCCGTGTAATGTATACTCGAACACGTTTTCCCTTAAATATTTTACATTTTCTTAAAAGGTAAAATGTTATCGTTCATAAATTTACAGAATGTGTTTTAAAGCGTGGGTCCGCCTAGTCAGCGCGTCCACCTTCACCTGCGTCAGTCACCCCCTGCTCCCACACCCCCCTTGTGGCTGCTGTGTTTCAACTGGCGCTAGCCTCCATATAGACACTCAATAATACGTTATCAACATAGTGCAGTCGCCAGGGCCTGTCTCGTAGTTGCTCTTTGTCTAAGCCTCTTCATATCTAATCATCCACCCATGAAAGTTAAGTGAACATGAAAATGCTTACGAAAGGTGATCATAAATGCATGTGAACTATTTCGGGCAACGCTGATATTCGTAATTAGGCATCAGCAGGTGAAAATGGGTTTCATTCAGCATCCATTAACATAGATGTTATATTTGTAGCGGGTATTCCTTACAAATGAAACAGTATCGGTTCTATGTTTGTCATGGACCTTAAATACATGCTTCTATACCTGATATATACAGTTCTGTATATGTTCTTTTCATACTTAGTTTATTATCTTGGGAAACATAACCTGAATTAATCTACGTGTGGGCCCTATGCACATACTGACTTCAAAACAGGTTCCTATAGCTATACTAACATTTGGATGGATTAAATAGAAGAGAATGTATATTACTGTAAAGCAACATACATTATGATCAGCCCCAGAGGTTACGAAATAATTTTTAGTACGATTTCATCATGATCAACTCATTTTATGTTCACAAATCCCCATACAAAGTTGAGGAGCATGAAATCATACTAAAAAATCGTTCGTAACCTAGAGAGCCAGAGTGGATTTTACAGCAAAGAACTACATGTGTATTAAAATATGGGTGGATGGTAAAGCAGCTTACTATATTAATATGGGCGAATTATAAAGCATGGTCGACTGAAATAAGTGTGGATATTGTAAAGCAGGTCAATTACTGTAATGACATCAGTGTGGATATCGTAAAGCAGGTCAATTACTGTAATGACATCAGTGTGGATATTGGAAAGCAGGTCAATTACTGTAATGACATCAGTGTGGATATTGGAAAGCAGGTCAATTACTGTAATGACATCAGTGTGGATATTGGAAAGCAGGTCAATTACTGTAATGACATCAGTGTGGATATTGGAAAGCAGGTCAATTACTGTAATGACATCAGTGTGGATATTGGAAAGCAGGTCAATTACTGTAATGACATCAGTGTGG
>JAUTBT010067026.1:0-14107 GCA_032361225.1 Lepetodrilus schrolli
TCTAGACTTGCTTAACTGATCTAGGGGGATATTTTGAATAGGAGTATTTTGGTGAGAACAGGGTGTGACACAGACTAATTTATAACATATATCAGTTTACCCATCAGAGAATGGGCACCTGGTTTACTGACATGGTCGGACAATTGAATTTTCAATATCTACCTAATCGCCTTTAAATCGTGCCATTATATATCCTGAAATCATTCGCAATCGAGTTTTTGCGCAAAACCCGCGCTTGGTGACACACAGCGATGTGACAGTCAACGCTCTGATGATTTCCCATACTAAACTGGGTCAATAGCATGTGATGTCACAACATAAGCATGTGTTGTAAGCGGCCATTGTTTCTTATGGTGAATGTAATTTGTTGACATTCATTACGTCGTTAAATAGCCGTTATTCTAAAGCATTTTGCGTATACTTATTGTTATTATTTTAATTGTTTATGCACATACGTTACGTATATCATGGTATGCCGATGCATTGTGTTTGGATGTGGCGGTATTCCGGTGCCAAAGCAGGTGTCTGTCCATGAGCTTCCATCGGTCAAAGGAAGGCTCCGAACTTCATGGGTATCCAATCAAATTTTAAATTAGCTTATGTGCGTTTACATGTTTATTTTTATTATTTATAACTTGTGCCTCTTGACAACAGAAATATCCATGATGATACACTTTTCACATTGACACCTTAAAATGTAAAAATTTCAAATAAATGTCAATTTTTAAATTCTGAGATATAGAATAAATTAATATGATTAATATATATAAAAATGCTGATAATAGAAAATGGGTATCAGATGTGTCGTATATATATATGATATGCAAGAAATATAGCAGTTGTGTAGCTTGAGCTGCAACAATATATCTATCTTCACCCTTCAATGGATTCATTATTCTAAGTTAGAATTGCTATGACTTGAATAAAGAATTATAAACAATTACGTCCGATTTCTTGGAATATTATAATAAGTGTGCTACAGGTAAAAACTGACACTGTTTTGCTGTGTGTGTGTGTGTGTGTGTGTGTGTGTGTGTGTGTGTGTGTGTGTGTGTGTGTGTGTTTGTGTGTGCGTGCGTGGCACATTGTAGCCATGGTAATATTGAATCTAATTATGACATACTATAGGGGCTGGTGGTAGTTCTGAGACAAATGCCCTGGGCTCAAATATGCCCCAGGTTCAAATCCCGTCCCGGGAGCCCGGCATCAATGTTCATTAAAGTTATATTACAGTATGCGCTGTCTGTACCGTGGCAATGCAGTTATCATTCTTGGTCTGTTGCTCACAGGCTTACTGCAACATTCAGCACTACGGATGTTGCCCTAAAAACTAATAAGCCATGATAAAACTGAAAGAATCTTGAAGGGTCTAAGCCCTGATTTTAAAAAGTATTTGAATTATGGCATCCTAAATCTGTAGTCTGAATCTGTAATAATATTTCGACCAATCAAATTCAAAGAAATGTAAATATTATGGTACAATCTGTAATAATAAATGCATTCCAATTCCAGTGGAAATCCGAAGACCGGTGTCTTGATGTTAAATCTTGGAGGACCAGAGAAGACAGAAGATGTACATGATTTTCTGCTACGACTGTTTCTAGACAAGGATCTCATTCCCTTGCCTGTACAAAGGTACACGCAAACATTGTGTATGGTTATTGTTGTTGAGATTATTAATATTACATGTATTCATTTATTTATTCAAAATTATATTATTATTTTTTCTTTTGTTATATTTTGTTCTTCTGGTATGGTTGAAAGATTCCCGCTCTGATTTTAATTAACAGGGATATCATTGTTTTGCCTGTATAAAAAGGTTTAGACATTAATTTGTTTCTAGTTTATTTTTTTGTAAACTTGGCCAGTCATCTCAATGTGCATTATTCTCTCGTTCAGAGAGTCTACTGACGGGGGAACTCCTAGATTTCTAAACTTAGCTTCAGATGTTTCTATATCCCATAATCCCATGCCCACCACACATGCGCACCCAGTACCAACGTACTTCCTCTTTTCCTCGTCAGTCATGGCATGTTTTAGGAGTTTACTATTTAGGAGTATCACACTCTTGCTATGTTCAGTACAGGACCTTTAAATATCTACCGACAGCAGACAGGGACATGGCGAAGCTGACTGGACACAACCATCCATCTATGGTCAAGGTCCAAGATAAACTTCTGGCATCGTGGGACACCACTGCTCGCCAGAGTTTAACAGCCCTAGCCTATGCAGATTTATTCATGGTGGCGATGACAGAATGTCCGTCAACTCCTACACGAAGGGAGACACTGTCATTCATACCAGGTCATCCTTCAACTTGCTGTTCCTCAATGGACTCAGAAACGCCCACTGACTTCGATCTTGACCTTCCATTTCCTACTACGCTTCCAGAATTGGCATCCCCAGCTGAATACCCCAAGATAGGAGGACGCGGAACTGTTAGCTGCTTTTCCTGGACCACTGGCTCATGCAGACCATCAGGAGAGGATTCCAGTTTGACCTGAAGAGCGACCCACCCCTTACAACAGCACCGTGTCTAGAGTTGTATTCTACCCACCACTCCGAGATTCTACGAGACACACTGCAGAAGCTGATCCAGAAATAGTATACTTAGCCAGTCATCTACAAAGGCCCTCCCTACCTAACCTGCTCACTGAATGACTGGAGGGACTGGGAGGAAAAGAGGAAGTACATTGGGAATGGATGCGCATGTGCAGTGAGCATGTGATTATGGGATATAGGAATACCTGAAGCAAATTTAGAAATCTAGGATTTCCACGTCAGTAGACTCTGAACAAGAGAATAATACACATTGAGATGACTTGCTAAGTTTACTAACGAATAGAGGAGATAACAAAAATCTCCGTTAATTATTATTATTATTATTACTTTTGTTCATTTTTATTTATTTAGTTGTTCTTTTTCTCTAACATGCGTGAAATATTCCTGCTGTGAAGTTGAGCAGCAAAACAATTACAAAATACATTTTCTTATTTATGAGCGTCTTTCTGTCAGTTTTCGCCATTCTTAACAAATTTTGTTACCTTTGACCCGCATACCTTTGACCCGCAGCAAGCTGGCACCAATCATAGCGTCACGTCGCACGCCTCGGATACAGAGCATGTATAGGAAGATTGGTGGAGGATCCCCGATCAAGAGGTGGACAGAACTCCAAGGTCAGGGAATGGTGGACCTCCTGGACAAAATCAGCCCGGACACTGGTCAGTGTACAGTGTATTTCTGCTCTAATTGGCCCCCAAGATTACGAAACTTTTTGATCTCTTACTCGAATGTTTACTGCCTGACGAAGTGGGGAGTATACTCCTGACCTCTCCTGGCCCTGAGATTACGAAATCTTTTTGAGTACAATTTCATGCTCAACTCAAAGTTTTGTTCACAAATCGCCATGTAAAATTTGACCTTGATCATGAATTCATAAATCGAAATGTTTCATAATCTCGGGGCCTGGTGTTCTATTGGTAATTTCATCAGAAAAGTCTTGAGAAGTGTCGGGTATTAATTCATGAATGGAGTTTATAATATACTCAACAAAATAAATTAAGGGCCAACAGATATTTTGTGGGGAAGCTTTGTACCAAATTTCTGAAAAGTTAAGGAATCTGGTGCTGTTCTTCTCCAATGCGTCTACAGCTTCTTGAAGAATAATTGAAGCCTGTAGATGTTTGGAAATTCTTCATTGTTAAAATAATATAATGCTATCTTTAAATGTCCAAAAAGATTACTGACCCTTAATTAATGTTGTTGAGTATAGTGTTATACTATGTTTTTATTACTTATGATTCAAAATTTTAGAATTTCCCATTTCTGCCTATCTTTATCTTTTAATGAGGGTGTCAATTTTCTCGAGATGCACCTCCAATGTGAACACTTCTAAAAAGTCAAATTTTTACATTTGTTGTATTAGGTATGCCCTAGGTTTGCAAATTATGGAATTAAAATGAGAGGCTCATAGCACTACATTATTACCACAGTCAATGAATCAGTGTGCTCTCATTTACCTTCTCAAATCGCTGGGGAGTATACAACCCAAGCTGCCTTTCAAGTCACTAAAACGTGGGTTATCATTTACATGCCAACTTCATCCTTCCAGGTACCCATTATCTGCATTTCTAAATTGTCAGTAAGCAATTGATGGCCATCGTGTGTGTATCTATGATTTATTGTCTATTGCAGCGCCGCATAAATTTTACATTGGTTTTCGGTACGCCCATCCATTAACAGAAGATGCCATTGACCAGATGGAACAGTAAGATTTACAGTTTGTGTTGTATCTGTCAATCTGACATTGAACTTTTATTTATTTATTTTTATCAGAGATTAATTTATTGTATTTTATGCAGGATTTAAATTAAAATTTTCTTATGTATTTATTTTTATCAGAGATTAATTACTTATATGTTATGCAGGATTTAACTAAAAAATATTCTTACCTCTAAACATAAATTGGAGAATATTTTCCCCGATTACCTCCCTTTGTTATGTAAGGCTCGTGGGGGGGGGTGTGCATTCAGACTGCACTACTTTTCTCTACATAGTACTATGGAGTGCTACAGAAACCGTTCAGCCAGCATTTGTAGTACTATGTAGTACTACTTTTCACTACGGGTTTGGAACCTGTAGTGTTTTGTAGGAAAATGTAGGAACACCCAAATCATGAAGCAAATGGACTGGACGTATGCGCAAACCGATTTCCTGCTATTTTCCTACTACCCCATTCAGCCAACCACTACTTTGTAGAAAAGTAGCGTAGTGTAGTGTAGTATAAGTAGTGCAGCCTGAATACAGCTGTGGACTATGTCTTGTAATATTAATAAATTGGGTTTTTTTTCTTCTTAAATTCTGGGGGGATATTGTGTAAACGTTCTTACGATTTTGATCTTAGAACAATCTTAAGATTTACAAAGGTTTGCTAGGAACACATTTACATTACGTCTTTATCGTGTAACTATCATATCCAAGAAAATGTTACACACGTTCTTTGACAAAGAAGACCCTAAGAACTGCATGCTGCACATGAGCTTTGGAACTTGTACATATTCTTCAGTTTTAAATGCCATATTCATAAATAGATTGTGTCCAGATATATTGCACTATATTATAAAGATAGAAAATAATGACAAAACATATCAATACAATGAGTGAAAAAGATGTTTTGGGGATTTTTTTTATAGAGATGGAATTGAACGAGCAGTGGCCTTTACGCAATACCCACAATACAGCTGTTCCACAACAGGAAGTAGCCTGAATGCCATCTACAGACACTACATGAAGCGCTCAGCGACCAGTAATCTTGTATGGAGTATTATCGATCGCTGGCCTACGCATCCAGGCGTGGTTACGGTCAGTAATACTTCATTTTAAATGTTTGGGAAATAGGAAAACATAAACAACACAAACAAAATTTGATGATACAAAGAATTACTAAGAATACGATTTTAAATAAAAGCCAAAAATATTTCATGAAATACATGTACTACTTTTAAAATTTGGAGAAATATTGGTGGAAGTAAGTGAGTAATTATAGAGTTTAACGTCGCTGCAGGAATCTTTAACCCATTTGCGATGATATATATTGAAAGACATAAATAGAGATAAAATTGAATATAAAGATATAATCTATATTTTATTAAGGCATACCAGCTGGTTACTGACATTATTCCAGTGCAGATTCGTGTTTACAATATTAACATTTTTAAAATTTTTATTGTATTTTTAAAATTGTTATTGTTTCATGAAAATACTCAATGTTTCGTTATGACAAATCAAATAATGTGCATGCGAAATAAACCTCCGAACAATGGGCAACTTTCTTTCTTCCAATTATTCTCATCTATAGTATAATTAAATATTAGTCACGTATGGGTGAAAGATCCCTGCTGTTACTTAAAACAATAATTATCTCACTCATTAATTATGCTAATAATTGTGACATACTGAATTGTGTTTCCTCATATGATGCTTTGTTTTTAATCTACCCAGGCCATCGTGAACAATATCAGGGATGAACTCAAGAAATTCCCGGAAGAAGATCGCGATGATGTTGTCCTTCTATTTTCTGCTCATTCTCTACCACTTAAAGTAAGTTTTTACAATTTGTGTTATTTTCCTTTTCGAGAATGTGGGACTATTATAATAATAATATTTAATTAATAAATATGATTTCATGTTTGGACCAGTGAGTCGCGTCCCATAAAAAAATAATAATAACTGGAGACGATGAATGGTCGGACGTATGAAAATAAATCAGTATAATTATGAACACCAGTACACATAATTATTAAGTTTTAAATGGACAATTACTTTCAAAGTAATGCTTGAATAGCAGTAATTGTTAGACATTATTCTTTGTTATACATATTTGCGAGTAACCAATCAAATTGGCTTCGACTTTGTGTCAACCATTGCCTGCCTGTCGGCAGAATGTAATAACAATAATTATTTTAATTTTTGAAAGTGGAATCCGTAAACCAGAAAATTTAATAAATATTAAATTATTATTATTATTATTATTATTATTATTTATTTTTAAGATATGATATTCAATTAACATTAATCAGTAATACAGTCAATGTTTCCTTTTCAGAAGTGCACAAATATTAATAATAATAATAACAATAATATTAATAATAAAAATTTCTAAAATACAATCATTGCGTGTGGGTGAAATATTCCTGCTGCGACATAAACCACTAATTCATTCATTTAAAACACAAAAATAGAACTGAAACATATCCTAACACTACTACTATTTGAAGTCAGTAGAAGCGATGCATCGAATATTCACTACCAGTATTCTCGCAGTCCTCCCAGATTTGTATTTTGCGTATGGCAGGTCGTGAACCGCGGGGACACGTACAGCACGGAAGTAGCGGCCACCGTGCAGCGAGTGATGGACGAACTGTGCCACAGTCACAGCTACAGGCTGGTCTGGCAGTCCAAGGTGAGTGACACCTACACTACACTGTATGACCAGTATTCAGTTCCACAGAAAAATCACAACACGATGAGTTGTAACTCATTCTACAGTTATAGGAGGTACAGTGCTTGGAGCCCAGACTCTAAAAATGTGAACATGACTTTTTAAATTCATAATTTTCTACTTAATCGAAAACAATCAGTATTTTTCAAAACAGTTTTTTAAATGATTTATTTATTTTTTAATATCCTTAATTTATTTAACATTTCATTTACAGACATATTTTGTACTTTAATTTGGTTGTCCCTAATTATATGAACACAGATTATTTTAAATGTTCATGTTTTTGTAATAACTCAAAAAGCTACAAATTTAATTAATTCTCTTGTTTGAATTATTAGGGTAATTACACTATGTGTCATATAGACCAATTATTTTTGTTCAATTCAGCATGGAGAATGTCAAAACAAATCAATATATATTTTTCTAATTCATGTCTAAATAGATTTCCTGTCAGAACTTTAATGTAATCTATGTCAATTATTACAAATATCATTATTGACACACAGTAGACTTTGATAAAGCCGACACTGAGTTTCAAGTTTTGTAGTCATTGCATGTGGTTGAAATATTCCCAAAGCGACGTAAATCAATAAATAACTAAATAAAGCTCCATCTTAATAATTTACAACTTTCTCTATTTTCAATGCAAAATCTAAACCAAATATATCTCAGTCGTATATGGATGAAATATTATTGCAGCATTAAATCAATCAAAAACCCTCGAGCAAGTGGAATACTCCTGTCCTCTGCAATTTATCACTGTCCTATGGATATGTGTCGCTAGGTCGGATACTTGCCCTGGTTGAGCCCGCAGACGGATGAGGCTATCAAGGGTCTGGCCGCCCGGGGAAGGAAAAACCTGATGCTGGTTCCCATCGCTTTTACCAGCGACCACATCGAGACTCTGTACGAGCTGGACTACGAATACGCTCAGGACCTTGGGTCACAGGTCAGTAGAGAGGTCACTGGACCATATGATCAGTAGGTCGAGGCATGTGCTTCGAATCCTGGCCCCCAGATTACAAGGTTCGAATCCTGGCCCCCAGATTACGAAACCTTTTGTGTACAATTTCATGCTCAAGCTCAAATTTTATATGGGGATTTGTGAACAAAACCTCGAGTTGAGCATGGTACTTGTCGTTCCCCTGCTTGGCACTCAGCAATGAAGATTTAAAGCAAAGACTGACCAGGACCAGAGATTACAAAACTACTTTTGAGTATGATTTTATTCTCAACTTAGGTTTTCCGTTGTGATTTAATAACATACAATCAAAGATTAAGTTGTGGTTTTGGACTGAATTGGAGTTAAAAATGCAAAGTACATGCACTTTGCATACATATAATCGCTTTTGTACCTCCAAATATCTTCCGGTAAACCTGAAAAATGAGTTCGTAATGTACGGTAATATCTCAATTTTCTGTAGTCTAATAGACTAGGTGGGATAACTCAGATCATTGAACACTGTCAGAATAGCCTTGTACTAATAAATATTAAAAAATAATATAATATGAAAATATTGAAAACCAATGGGATATGCAGAAAATGTACTTGTGTGGACACATCAAATGTACATACTTTCATCTAAAAATACTTTTGACCATGAAATATGTAAACAAACCCGTTATTGTATGCCTTTAAGCACTAAATTCGAGCATGAAATTTTACTTTAAAAAAAACAGGTTTCGTAAACGTCAAGCCCAGGCATGTGTTCCTCAGAAGAAGTGTAAATTATTACTCATACTGCCACGATCATTCTTTAGAATAAGAAATGGATTTAGCTAGCTGTTGGGTAAGGCCTTTAGTCTTCTCAGAATTTATGAAAATAAAACACACAAAAACGAGAAAGAATTGGAAAAATAAAGTTTTCTTTAATTTCAATCACCTTTCCAAAGAATCAATTATGTATTAATGTAAGCTCCATTACAACAATTAAGGTTTTATTATTACATTTGTACATTTCTCACAGGTTGGTGTTAAGAACATCAGAAGAGCCGCTTCCTTGAATGATAACCCAGTCTTTATTGAGGTTTGTCATGTTTTATTTATTTCTATCTCTTCTATATCTGCGCCAGGTCAAAGGGGTAACCCCTTGTATCACACCCAGCTACATATATTTTATTTTCTATACGCTATATTTTTATATATTTTTTATTTATTCCTACAGCAACTGAAAATCGATCGATCGATCGATATACATTTTCCATGTTTTTTTTAAGAATATGTTCACGTATGTGTGCTGGTAAGGGCAATAAACGATCACTTAATATCCATTGACTGCAACATAGCTGCTTACCTCCTGCCGTAAACTGGCAATCTGTGATATACAGGAATGAATCTTGAAAGCAGTTCTAAACCCAAATTACCCCCCCCCCCTTCCACCCCACCCCCTAATAAAAAAAAAAATATTTTAAAGAACTTTTCAAATGTATTCTTCATAATTATTAGACAATTAAACTGTTTTTCTTGACCACAATTTAACTGCTACTAAATATTGTGGTGCATATTCGTTGTTGCTACCATTAAATTTAACCTTCATCCTGCTGATGTCAACTTGAAATACCCTATGTATTACTTAGTGTGACTGATCCTGCAAAGAGAAGGGCCATTTTCACACACCAAACAAAACAACAACTTGAATCTTCATACAAATTCAAATACAGAAAAGAAATAAATCGTCACACAAAATCTAAAGAACGGTATTAATTTAACCGACAGGCATTGGCGGACATTGTCAAAGAACACCTGGAGAAGCCAGAAGTGTGCAGTCCGCAGTTCCTTCTCCGCTGTCCGATGTGCACGAACCCCGTGTGCGGACTGACGAGAGAATTCTTCCATGACCAGCAGTCCATCCTCGACATGATCCGATCTGAAGACAAAGAACTTAAACTACACGTAAAGTCCTGATAGACTCCACGGCCGACGCAAAACTCCAGAGAAAGTCTGCTTTTTGCTTTATGAACCTTTTAGTATGATCATGTGCAACCCACAGGTTACAATTCCACTGCTACATAGTACTTCATCGGGCATAACGTCGTTTTACATTGTCGCAAATTGGTGAAATATTAACTCTGCATAGTGAAGCGCTATTTCAATCAAATCAAAATGTAATTTTACTCTTGGGCAAGTGTTTCTATTGTGATCCATCTTTTGAAAATAACAGCTTATACCACTAGTATACATGATGGTCAAACAGGACCAATAGAAATCAGTATATGCAGACATTCCTCCAACAGATTAAACGGCCTTGCGGCCAATGGTATACTCTATGGCTGAGTAGTATACTGTGGGTTACACACAATGATTTGAAATTGGACTGCATGTTTTTCTAATCCAAGTCTGATTTAGGTTTATACAAACATTTGAAATTTGATGTTTTTCAGTCCATGTTTAAAATATTATGGAAATCCCCTGCGTGACATGTACAGAATTATTTGAGATTTTGGTTTATCAAGGTAATTGTTGTCATTGCTAGAAACTCATCTTGTTTCAGATATTCTTTATAAGTTTAAATGGCTTAATTTTGTGCCATGGATATTTCTTATTTGACTCCTAGATAAGTAAAACCAAAGAAAATTGCACTTGTATTTTGTTTAACGTGATTTTAATATTTCTCATCGAACAGAGCTTACTAAATCAAAATGTTATTGCTTATGAAAGCTTATTAACCATGTAATGATGTTTGAAGACGTTTATGAACAAGAGAATAGAGTGAAATCGTCAGAATATTTCTGTATGTAACATTTATCAATGCTGAAGAAAATTGAGATACAACTCATGACATTACGTGTGGAGACTGACAATAGCCAGCCATTTTTGTTGGTTAGTATTTGCAATTTATTATATATATATTTTTTTGTTACTTTTGTGTCATTGTGTGAAGCATGGTGATCTAGAGGTCGTGACCTGCCTTATAAAACAGAGGGCCCTGGTTCGAGCCTAGCTCATGCCATTATGTTGCACTCTTGAGCATGGGTATCTGTGAATGGGTACCTGGTAGAATTATCTTTTCGGTATGCAAACATTCAATATGGGTGGGCATTGCACTAATGTATTCATAGCTACTCCAACTAACTAAATGTCATAGCAGTCTTTAATGGAGGGCGTTCTCACCCGGAATTGTCCTCCATCAAAAATCTATATCTGACTAGTTATTCATATTGGACTTTCCATGACACTTTCTGAATGTGTTGGACCATAGATTTTTTTAAAGTTCTCATTCTGTTCAAGTATGGGGTCCTTTCTTAATGTACACATGTAAGGTCCTAGTAATCTGATCTGGGGCTGGTTGTGGCCCAATGGTAGAACGTTTGGACCAGGACCAAAGGTCCTGGGAGCCCGGCGTCATTATTCGCGAAAGTTAACCTTTCTGAAGCGATATTGATAGGATGTGCTGTCTGTAGATTGGCAATGCAGATACCATTCTTGGTCTGTCAGTACAAGCCATGATATATGTGAAAGAACCTTGAAAGCGGCTCTAAACTCCAATACAAATATTTTTTATTTTAAAGTAAACTGGTCTAGGGCATGTGCACACACAAAGTGCAAGCCATGATATATTCTTGAAAAGTTACTCAAATTCAACTAACTATTTATATCTATCAATGGCAAAACCTCGGCAAAACATCATCGCATGTAAAGGTTTTAAATAAATCACTTTTTAAACCATTTACCAGAAACCAGTGTTGGCAGTGTATAGCAATTGTAGCAGTGTATAGAGTTTTCTTTCCCAAAATACTTCTTGTTTTCTTTTGTTTATGTACTTATTCCTTTGTGTTGCATGCAGTTTTTGCCTTCAGATTCTTACTTTATGATCTGACTACTATTATATTCCAACTGCAATAATATTAATATTAATGACATTATATGTATTAATTTATTGTGATAACTGTATCACATACCATGTAAAATTATATTCATTGTTAAATAATACTTTTTCAGAATATGTTCTTTCTCAATACTAGTAATAGTATTCAACACTGCTCTTTTCAGTTATTATATACTCAACAAAATTAATTAAGGGCCAATAGCTGTTTTGGTCATATCAATTTATCTTAATAATATTTCAACAACGAAAGATTTCCAAATGTCTACAGGTTCCAGGTACTCTTTTAACAACTTGCAAATGTATTGGAAGAAGAACGTCACCAGATTCCTCAAGCCGAGTTCTGAAATTTGGTAGAAAATTCCAGACAAAATATCTGCAGGCTCTTAAATTATTTTGTTGAGTATATTAATAGCTAATTGCAGGCCCTTAATTTATTGTGTTGAGTATATTAATAGCTAATTTCATATTGGAATACAATGTTATTTGAGGTATATTGTAATTTTATCACATTTTGTATAATCTGATGAAACTTTAGACCTTTTTTGTTCTACCACTAGCTAACACTCCAACTGAAGCGTACATATTTCCCCTTAATCATTTTAATCCTCTAAATGTCCACACCCACTATATGGTCATTGGTAAACAAATATTTAAGATGATTAGTTGTAAAATTTGGAAATATGGGTTTTTATAGTCGTAAAATTTGGAAATATTGGTTTTTATACCATCACATACACACTGATGGGGAATGAACGCATGGTGAACAACTTGACATCGTATGGGCTAGATATACTATATGCGAATGAATGGTTGTGGACGAGTCCTTTGTGTATATAGTCTGCCTAGCCCTTAATAGTTTAGAACACCTAAATTAAATGCCTTTTGTTTATTTATCTTTTCCTATCCTCAAAATACAAGCATGCCCATTTTTTTTCAAAATGCTGTTTTCCTAATTATTCAATCTCTTTTCATTATTTGTTAGTTTGAGTGTCACCACTGTTGGTAGAGCATGATTGACTTTTTATGAATTATTATTATTTCTGTGATAATGGAAAATCTTATAGATTTTTATTTTATTATTTTCTAAATGTACTGTAGAATGTAGAAAAAGGTAAAAACATCCTCTGAAATCCATGGCCATTGCCTACCTAACACCTGTCACCCTGGTAATGTGATTATCTAGAACTCTGAGCCCATATTCTCGAAACTTTGTAAGTCCTAAGAAATTCGTAAGTACTAAGAATTTGCCTAACTGGTTTTCTGCTTATGTCAATTTTGAATTCTAGTAGATCTTTTCTTACTAAGAAGTTCTTAAGTTACGGAGGTTCGAGAATACCGTCCTTGTTTTGTAGCAAAAACAAATGTCTAAAAATATCGACCAATTGTCTTATTTAATGGGACATTTTCACTTTCATGTCATGTGAACAATGAATGGAAGTATTTACATATAAGATGAGCTGTCTGATTTGGCTTTTCTGACGCAATATTGGTAGGATGTGCTTTCTGTAGAGTGGCAACGCAGTCAGTATCCTTGGTCTGTACTGTCAATACCAGCTGGAGCTAGCAGATTTACTCCAACATTCAACTTCGGAGCCAAGGTTCAATGTTCGCAAAAGTTACCTTTCTGAAGCGATCTTGATAGGATGCGATGTCTGTAGAGTGGCAATGCAGTCCGCATCCTTTGTAGTCAATACCAGCTGGAGCTCGCAGGTTTACTGCAACATTCAGCGCTACTGTTGTTGCAGGTTTCCTCCTGACAACCCATGATATAAGTGAAAGAGTTGAAAGCAGTTGTAAACCCCAATTCAAAAAGAAAATTAATCCAATTGGCTGACTTATTATTTCTTTGTCTAAAACATTGGATGAAATGAGCAAAGTGGTCCTAATACTCAGACTATTTGACAGATGATAAGTAGGCAATGGTAGAATGTTTCAGAGGATCTGGTAATGGGATAATATGTAGATGGTTAGTATTGTATACAGACTTGATCCTTTCATTACAGTACTGATAGACTGGTTAATAAAAAGACAGTGCCAAAAGTACTAAGAAATATATGTCACTGGTACATGTAAGTGTCAGAATATACATGTGTAATGAATGATATGTATGTTATTAAATTGATATCTTTGACTAATATTCCTATTGTGTCGTACTTGTTGCATGTAAATAATCTTCTTGCAAGAAGGATTATTTTCAAAATGACATTATACACACACACACACACACACACACACACACACACACACACACACACACACACACACACACACACACACACAC
>JAUTBT010067037.1:0-14107 GCA_032361225.1 Lepetodrilus schrolli
CGCTACGGATGTTGCGGATTTCCTCCTGCCCTAAACTGACAAGTCGTGATATAAGTGAAAGAATCTTGAAAGCGACTAAACCCCAATACAAAAAAAAAAGAGAAGGCTTTGAAGAAATGTCAAGTAATGCAATCAATGCCTTTAAGCTCTGAAGTAATGTGAAATAATGTATTTGATGCCTTTCAACTCTCAAGTAATATAATTGATGCCTTTAGGCTCTGAAATAATGTGAAGTAATGTAACCAATGCCTTTAATCTCTGAAGTAATTAAGACTGAAGTAATTTAGGCCCTGAAGTAATGCAGTCACTGCCTTTAATCTCTGAAGTAATTTACTCTCGGAAGTAATTTAGGTTCTGAAGTAATGCTCTGAAGTAATTTAGGTTCTGAAGTAATGCCCTGAAGTAATTTAGGTTCTGAAGTAATGCTTTGAAGTAATTTAGGCCATGAAGTAACAATCGATGCCTTTAGGATCCCCTACTAACAAATATCCGTCTGTCTGTCCATCGCAGTACCCACATCATTGGCTGGCGCAGACATGATTATTGAAGAAGGTAGTGCTTGCTTGCAGTGTGTCCATTGTAGCTATGAACCAAACAAGTCTGCATGCTCACATGGTCATACTGTCCTAGGATTATGCTGTGAATCAGTTTTTTTCCATTCCCAGTCTTGTGTACTTGTCTGGGACTCTAATAGTATCCCATGCATCCATTGCCTGATAGTTGTGGTCATGGAAGGATTGCTAACTACATGCTGGGGAAAACCTGACATAGGTATAAATATTAATATTCTATGTTGTGGCAGTATCACTTGGGGTATATGTGTTTTTATGCCTCCCCTGTATGAAATCATCACCCTCGTCTGCAGCCACAATATCTAATTATGTGTATTGTTATTTTTGACTACCCAAGCCAAATATTATTACAGAAAAATCCATAAACCAGGGAATCTATTTATTTTATTTATTTATTTATTTATTTATTTTTTATTTTTTTTTTTTTCTTTCTTTTTTTTTAATTTATTTTTTTTATTTTTATTTATTTTTTATTTTATTTTTTTATATTTTTAATTTTTTTTTTTAATTTTTTTTTTTTTTAAATTTATTTATTTATTTATTTATTTATTTTTTAATTTTTTTAATTTTTTATTTTTTTTTTTTTTTATTATTTTTTTTTTATTTTTTTATTTTTTTTTTTTTTTTTTTAAATTTATTTATTTTTTTTTATTTTTTTTTATTTATTTATTTATTTATTTATTTATTTATTTATTTATTTATTTATTTATTTTATGTATTTATTTATTCATTCATTATGTGTATTTATTTATTTGTTTTTGTATTTATTTATGTTAATAAATTATTATTTTTAATGTTTGATCATTTTAAGTAATACAAAAGGCAGATGGGTTAAGACTGAATACTCTTGTTTATTTTTTAGTCAAATACATATTAGATGTATTGCCATTTACAATTGTTGTCACATGATGGGATTGTAGCATGGCAATGCAGTTATCATCCATTATCTGTCAGTACTAGTCGGTGCTCGCAGGTTTACTACAACATTCAGCGCTACGGATGTTGCGAGTTTCCTCCTGCCCTAAACCACAATTTATTTTTAAATACAAAATCACAGAATTGTCATTGGACTCTCTCACTCCTCTCCCTCTCTCTCTCTCTCTCTCTCTCTCTCTCTCTCTAAGGGTTTATATATATATATATATATATATATATATTCTCTCTCTCTCATTTCTGATGAATGATAACAATATGTATGTTTAGGATGTAAAAAATCACTTTTATGACTGATTTGATTCTGTAATTTCTTTAACACTGAAAACAACCAAGCATGATGGAATATTTGAGATAATTCATTGACATTGTTTTATGGTATTAATGATTTTTGCATCATGTGACTTAGATAGAAAATAATTAATTGCAGTTGTTCATGGAATGAAGAAGTAACTAATTAATGGATGTTTGTCACATGAAATGCATGAAGCTAGGACGTTTTCAGTGATTTTCTCGTTTTGAAGCTTGGACAGTGTAAACTTACGAGTGCTCTTTGATGTTCAGCATTTAAATGTATTCATATGCTCTACCGTATATACTAGTGTATAGTATTATTACAATTACTGTCATTATTATTATTATGATTACATGCATCTTAAAGGTGTATTGACCCTTAAAAGCTGGATGTCAGCCTGTTTTCAGGAATAGTCAGAAAACACTTACATAGTACCATCCCCATTTAATACAATATGATATTAAACATCTAAATGTAACAACTATATCATTGAGAATCGGTGCATACGGGTGAAAAAATATCTCGGCGATGTTAAATAACAATTCACTCACAGTGCGATACTATTCATCAGGGTTTTATAGTTTAATTTTGTGCCACCAAAGATAACGTAGCTAATACTTTTTCCCGCATTTCTGCCAGGTTCCGAAGAAGACCAGGAAGCCACGGAAATGCTCGTCGGAAACGCACAGAACCTGATGCAAGCCGTAAAGGAGACAGTCCGTGCAGCAGAGGCCGCATCCATCAAAATCCGTGTCGATTCCGGATACACCATCCGATGGCTACGTCGGAGGCCCTGGTACACGTAGGCAAGAGATCCTAATTTATGTAGACAAGGAGGTCCTGGTAGGTCTACCAGGACATCCTAGTATACATAGACAGGTCATGGTGCATGTAGACAGGAGGCCATTGTATGCGTAGACAAGAAACCTTTTTACACTTACACAGGAGGTCCAAGTACACGTAGACAGGAGGCCCTTGTGCATGTACACAGGAGGTCTTGGTCTTGGCACGCATAAACAGGCCATGGTGCGTGTAGACAGGATCCCAAGCCACGACACATGAACAAAAAGCATAGCCCTCCTTATATACCCTAGTATTGGAAACTTTAACCTCACATTGTGACTTAATCCACAATGTATCCTACTGTGCCAATATAATTGTGTATCGGACCGGGAATCTTTTAGAGCTTGGTCAATCTCTCTTTCTCTCTATCCATGTTGGGATATAGGCATGTGTTCTGTGCATTCAACAGTTAAACTGAGCTGATGTTCAATGTCCTTGGTCATTCTCCAGAAGGTTGAAGTTGATTTCCTGGAAGGTCAAAGTTGATTCTCTGGAAGGTCATAATAATTTCTCCTGGACCAGATTCAGATTTAACATGGTGCTGTTTTCTTTGTCAATTTCTATATGCATGTCCCGAGGTAGAAATGAAACCATTTTATAAAAAGAATGATCTCCTACCAGCTTTAGTTTTTGTACAGGAATATGCAAAGAATTAGATTTTTTGAATTTATGAAATGTTGAACCATTGTATAAAATGTCAAATTGATCATGTCATGTTGATTTAGCCAATGTTTGCCAACAATTCTGCTCGACAGCTAGTAAAGAATACCATAATTTTCATGTTTAATTTGTACCTTTAATATTTCAAACATCTAAATGACTGCTGAAAATAGAATAATTCTGACACGAAGATGAGCAAAATTCTTGATTAGGATAAATATGGTAGAGAGTGTGGAAAATGAATAAAAATATGTTTTTAGTGAATATATTATATCTACGTCTTAACACTCTGTGGACTACATGACAATGGCTGTTTCAATGTATATAATGAACAAGTTTGCAGCATTATTTAGAACTTGAATTACGTAGTGCTAGAGAAGGTCAGTATTTTTATTCGGATGTTATCCATTTGGGCATTTCTAATTATTGGTGACTATTCCGGCCCCCATTCCGCAGAACGATTATCGCGCTACAAAAGAAGTAACTCTGTGTTAACATACAGAATTTAGGACTCTCGTAGCGATGCGATCATTCTGTGGATGTATTTACAATTTACATATATTTATGTGATGCGTCATTAAAGGCATACAATCATAGCATTATTTATTTATTTTTGAACATCCTTCATGTATTTACCAATTCATTTACAACCATATTTTGTACTTTAATTTGGTTGTCCCTAATTCGTACGAACACAGATCATTTTCAATTTTCTTATTTTCCTAATAATTCGAACAGCTACAAATTTAATTATTTTCTCATGTTCTAATTATTAGGGTAATTACAGTATATATGGTTTTTAGACCACAATTTGAGCTAAAAATGCAAAGATCATTCATTGGAATACATATGATCACTTTTTCCCTCCAAATATTCTGTAGCCACTCCATGGAAATGGAAATGTAACAAGAACCTATATACTGATATAAATATCAGCATACTTAGAAAAGAGGACAACAGAACTATGTAATTTGGACATACGAAATCTGATTGTGAACACTGATTGGTGCATTTTGGAACCAGGATCTTAGTTCTATCAGGGTTAGCTATTGTAATTGGAGCTACTCGTATCGAATTGAATAAAATATGAAAATATCTATAAATAGCAGGACTATGCAGCTGGTTGAATACAACATTTTCTTAAACAAATCATGTAAAATTCCATTTGTGGCATCTCCGGTTGCCTCCAGCATGCAGAGGGTTAAATAGGTCAACTATCAGTGATTGTATGCCTTTTGACATTTCTTTTCCCAAACAATGTGTAGATGCTGTTGCAAGACTGTTTCTTGCATGTTGCTGGTTCTTTCATATGATAAAACCAGAGTAACCTCGGTGTTCATTTGCAATTTCTGTCTGGACTATGTATGTGAATGCTATGAATTCATGTTGATTAGCTCATTTAACTTTAAGAAAACCGTACTGTACACCTATGTATAACAAATCTTTTAGGATTGTGGGTAATCGATGGGGCATTATTTCACTCTGCAATGTAGAACACTGTGGCTAAGAGGCAAAAGAAACACCCTAATTGTTAAAATTGTTATTAAAGCATGAAATTTGGTGTATACGTAGCTTTTCATATATGTAGGCATGCAAGAAATGAAGACACGTCAACTGATGCTGCCACCATTTTGAAATCCAAAATGGCCACTGTCTTGTAATCATTGTTGGCAATATAATTGGTCTACATGTATATATTTGGGTAGTCTTTATGACATTTTGACTCGATAACTGTGAAAAGCATTTCTATTGTGACGTGTTTACCAGTATTCATCTTCGGAACAATTGTAAACTGTTTAAAAACTTTATTTTTCGCACTGAACCAATCAAAATCCGATTACGCAGACATGTCTCCCACCCCCCTAGGTGGTGTTCCATTTGTTCTCCAGAATTCTTGGTTTGGACAAATCCCCTGGAGAGTGAATGGAACGAATTTTGACAGGAAGTGTGTACGTCTTGCTAAATAGTATAACACACAGTGCAGCGCTACTCAAAATTCTTTTTTTTTCTCACTTTTAAATGATTCTTTTTATTGCCGATGCAATATTTAAATTATAGAAAAAGTACTTTAATTCATGAACAGTATAAGTTAAAAGTAATTATCACGTCCTATGGAACACAGATGCTGATGAAATTTGTTATGAAAACACTTTTCTCACTCTGCCTACAAAGCTACTTGTGGCTAATGATGGCCATATTTATATTTATGATGTCAGTCTTCCCTCTGCTCCACATTGAAGTCTGGGAGATTCTGGAGATCACCAGAATACTGTTCTCTGGCATTCCATTCATCTCCAGATTCCTCTGGATCTTCTGGAGAATGAATGGAACACCACCTAATGTCCCATGGTATACTCCAGAGCGGTAGAATATACCTTGTGTTATACATGAGGGTCTCTTCGGAGCAGCATGAAAATAGTGTCACGTTTGTTTTTTATTAGTCTTTGGTGATGTATGTTAATATGGTCTGGGGTTTGTATTTTCATGTATAACACCAAATGTTTCAGTAAGCAGAATAACTGCCCGTTTTGAAACTTTAGCCTTCTCACTCCTGGGGGTAATTAGAGCTGCCCTACACAAGGATGAACCAAAATGTTGTCCAAGAATTGCAAACAATTGGGGCGTAGCCGTATGGTTTCCTGCTCTGAGGCACAGTAGGGTATCCCTGGTTGCCTCCATCACAGAGAAGGTTAATCAGGGCTCAATTTAACGACTAATTTGGGAGCCATGGTGACCTAATTTTGCGATTTGGCCATCAGTATTTCACTTATTTTTAGTGTTTCTGGATTTGCAGGAGCCAAATGGCTTCTTGGAAAATTTTGTAACTTTGAGACCTGTTAATTATACGTTGGATCATGCAAATTCTTTCCACAATGTTTTCATTTGTTTTGGGTGGAAAATTCAGGAAAAGGCACTGCCATGGTCTCGACCCAATGTGTTTTCCAGCCAGTGTATGCTCATCATCGGCTTCATTTTAGATTGGATAACTTTCAACCCGACCCATGTCAGATCTCTTACAAAACCAAGCTTTACTACGAGTTCTAACTTGATACCCCCCCCCCCCCCCCAATTCCGTTCACAAATTCCAAGCTTAATGGTGAAAGCAAATCACAAATTCTTCTAGGCCATGACCATAGGTTTAACACATTTACCCTGCTGGATTAAATAAAAATCACTGCTGTATATGGCATCTATGGTTGCCTCCAGCAGTAAGAGGGTTAGACTATTATATTTGAAATGTTAGTCTGTAGGCCAATACTAGCAAACAAGTAGGTTGTATGGTTTTGTTTAGGTTTACTTGTGTGATGATTCTAGAATCTCATAGTATTTTCCCCTATATTGACCAACCTCATTGTGTCTATTGATATTTACCATTATTTAATCAAAATTGATATAATGTCAAAATTATTTGTATGCAATAACTTAAGGTTGGTAAATAGAGGAACTCAAAATGATCAGTAAATCGCAATGCAGAATATATTTCAACTCGTCATTTTATTTATGATGTCCATAATATTTTGCTTATATTTTATTCATATTTATATACCTGTTGTATCAGTACAATTAGTCTACAATTTCATTAAAATAAATACCAAATAGTTATTGTATATTGTCATATTTTATCATTTTCAGTTATGCATGTACTGTATCATCATTTATGACTTCAATAATAAACTGGAAAACCTTAGAGTTTCATGTTATCAAGGATGTTCATTGGTCGAATGTTCTGAGTTACTGATATGGCCATTGCTGAAAATATTGCTGGCCCCCGTTCCACAGAACAATCGTAGCGCTACGAGAGTCGTAACTCCTTAGCAACTCCATGCTAACGTACAGGAGTTACGATCCTCGTAGCGTTACGAGTTCTGTTGTACGGACCCCTGCTCCGTAATCACGTGGCCATAGATTACATCCTGTATGACATCGTGTATTAACCCAGTAAGTACTCTCATTCCCACAGTGAGTGCAACGAGTGCTATGTTCGTAACCAAAACAAGTTTATATTTTACCGAAACCCAGTGATATTATTCTGTACATTTTCTCTTCTTTTCAATGCTTTATGAATATAATTATAATTGCAACTGTTTAACAATAGATATATTTTAACATGACATTAGAAGGACAACTGAAAATGGACATCTGGTATATTTAATAGGAATATAGCGTTTTCTTATATCTTGGTGGTGGTGGTGGGGTTTACTGCTTTGACAGTCGCCCTCCAGCTTAGCTGATTTCGGCAGACTTGTCCCTCCTTGGGACGCATGTGTATGGAGCTGGAGAACGTTGCTCATATCTTTATACGCTTTACCTATTATAATAAAATGGTACTCATCCTCCACTGTTCCACTAGTACACATGGCACATATTCTAAGTGACCTATCGATATTAACGTACCTACCCAAATCAACGGCTATGCCTGCCATTTCCATTCTAATAGAAGTAAATTGCCTTGTATAGTTGAATAGAAATGAGTCAATTAAATACAGTTCAGGTTCTAAACGTAACCTAATACTGGGAGAACCAATGATATCTACTCCTGATTTTTAGTTTGCCCAGCCACTCTTCTGTCAATATATCCTTACTTCTTTCGATCTACTTCTTTAGATAAAAAAAATACATAGAAGCGTCGCCAATATCCTGAAATATCAAGCTAGCCGCACGCCCAAATGAGGACAATGTGTCTTTTTCCCCGAGTCTGCCCATGTATGTCGTTGAGCAATATGAATATTATATATAGAGGATCACACCCGTGTCTTGGAATATCAAATATATCAACACGAGTCGTGAACATTATTAAATCCGAGGTTTCGCCGAGGATTTAATAACTTTCATCGACAAGTGTTGATATATTTGATATTTCAAGACACGAGGGTGAGATTCTATTTATCACAAAATATAATTTTAAGGCCATTAAACAAGAAAAATGCATCACAATGGTTGAACAATCAAATACTTGTCGAGCGATATCTACAGCATGACAACACAATCGTAGAACAATCAAATGAACAATCAAATATACTAAGAATTAGGTCAAACGATATCTATTGCTGTAGATATCGCTTGTCATTTGAAAGCGATATCTACTGTGAAAAGACAGTATTGGGTGATAAAACATAACATGCGCCTTCCTTAGATAACGATTATATGGCATACGTAACAGCTCAGTCCAATATTTGATGCAACGGAATAGTGAGTTGTAAAAATATCGGTAATCTCCCACAGTCACCCAAGGCAATGAGTGATGGGGTATTTCGTCCTAACTTTAAATATCGCTTACTTGCTAAAGTTTGGATTGGTTCCAAAACTTCGTATCTTTAAAAAACCCACAATTCCGCTCCATACAAAAATAATGGTTTTATTTGAGCATCAAATATCTTTAAATATATGTAAAATGTAAAATACGTCTAAATACAACAATCTTGGTTTTTGACATAATAACATTTGACGTCCATGCTTGGCAATAATCAAACAATATATCTAACTGCGTTTGTAGTCCGTGTACAGTATCAGAAAACAACACAATATCGTCAGCGAATAGTAACAAAATTAGTTCTAGTAGTTGAAATACCATATTAGAAAACTCATTAATATATAAGGCATATTTCATATATATCATATCATATATATCATACAGATACCAAGGTAATTCCTATCAATGCAAGGGAACTATAATACATGTACTCCAGTTGTCTGAGAATTATCCAGTATTAAATAGCACTACCAGATAGTCGTAAATGATAATTTCTTCAGTTTCATCTCAGTGGCATTTTGCACATACGTTAGTACGGTTTAATAGTATGGTCGTATGAATTCGTATGAACGTGTCATGTACAGGCATGTTTATTCATCCAAGTTGCTCAGAACAGTTATAATTGATTGCAAGCCAATGTTACGGACCTGCTACGAATATTAGTCTAGTTGCACGTACGAACCACTTCTATTGCTACGATAGTTTTAGGTAACCATATTCTGAAGTATTGTAGCGATAAAAGTGTTACATGTGTAGCCGGGTGTGATATAAGATGCTCCTACTGGTCTCGGCCAGCGGGGTTACCCCTTAGGTAGAGCGTTGGACTCACAATCCAGCAACTTGGGTTCGAATTCCAGGATCGGCATGATCCTCTGTTAGTCATGCAATGGACTTACATTTGTAGCGGGATTCCAATAATTGGACTTACATTTAATTGTAGCTATAACTGTTCCACGATAGCGCTACGAGCCCATGTGGGCAAAATCAGCTTCTTTTACTGTCTGCGTACAGTAGCACCGTACCAATTTACACATCTTGCGTCAGTACATCTATCTTTGTCAACTGTTCGAAGGAGATTGTTCTAAGAAATACTGGTGTAAACGGCAAACCCTTCATAATGGCTTGGATCTCCGGTTTCACACAAAGTAATTGTGACAATCACAGCGAATAGATTGACTGTGGCCTTCCGACATACGCCCTCCCCTTCCCCTCTCCCTCCCGATGTAATCCAGCATCTCTCGCGCGTCTACCCCCATCCCAACAACTTACCCACCGTTCGAAAATACCCTCATCAATTGGCATGTCTTAAGAATTCCATTGATCCAGATTTGATGAAATAGTCACAGTTCGTAAAAGAATACCGGTCCAGTTCCCCGACGTCACTGTTTTATTGTGATCGCACTTATTCGTGCTAGACCTCAATAAGACGCAATATCGGTATATTTCTTCACGGTGTACATTGCGGTATTATAATCAATGGTGTTGCACTTTATATGTGCTTACTTCCCTTTGTATCTTATAGAAATGGTGACTGAATGAAAGATAATACGTTTGAAAGTATCATACAATTTCGATAAAGTGAAATCGAGAGATATGGCCTATCCCTGTTGTTAAATAGCTGATTCTAAATATAGAATAGCCACTTAAGAATGCAGAATTCACACTTACTTGTATGACTTTTCCAACTAAGTGTCTCGTTCGTACTTAATGTTTGTGTTTCTATTAATTTGATTATGGACAGGTTTACGGCATGAATTCGACGCGCGGTTGGTTATGCAATTTGTAACTGTCGGTTAGCGTGATAATACCATCATTGTGCTCCAAACATATTATTATTAGAAGATGTTTGGAGCGCAATAATGGTATTATCACGCTAACGGAATAGTGAGTTGTTAAAAACGGTAATCACCAACAGTCACCCAGGGCAATGAGTGATGGGGAATTTCGTCCTAACTTTAAATATCGCTTACATGCTAAAGTTTGGATTGGCTCCAAAACTTCGTATCTTTGAAACCCCCACAAGTCCGCTCCATACAAAAATAATGGTTTTATTTGAGCATCAAATATCTTTATATATGTATAAAATGTAAAATACGTCGAAATACAACAATCTTGGTTTTTGACATATTAACTTGGCAATAATCAAACAATATATCTGCGATAATAAATCTAATTAAATCATATACCGGGTAATAGTAATGTTATCCGTCAATGCTATACACATGCACAGGTTCAACGTTAATTAAAACCACACGTCAGCTTCGTAACTATGGTATAGAAACATTCAAGATTCCAATATTAAAAGTCTGTCCGTTTTTCGGAATCGTCCTGCCATGGTCTCTGCATATTAACACCAGACTTCTGGAATCAGCCATATTGGATTTCTGGAATAAGTCAACCGGATGTCCGTGATCTGTCAACCGGATATCCGTGATCATTCAACCCGGATAAAGGTTCGAATGTTGTTTTTTTTATGTTTAAGATTTGTTTCTCCACTGTGTGTTTGCCAGATCTATCTGTTATAAATCACCCACAGTTAATCCATGTTATCATGCTGTGTCCTCAATGACTTCCAATCTCTGTTAGTAGATCATCAACAGACCTGTCAGCCTTGGGGATTCATGTCAACTCTTACCGATATCGCGCCGATATGAAGTCGAGGAATTATCAAATTATCTCTGAAGTTGCCAAGGGGATGGGGGTGGCGGTGGGGGTGGCGTTGGGGGTGGAGATCTGCAAATGTCAACGTGTTCTATAAGTAGTGCATGTGAGTTCTACGCTGGACGCAGACGTTAAACACTACAAATATTAATATTTGGCCTCATACACGACCCAATATTTAATACTACTATTCCACATGAATGTTTTTTTTTTTTTTTTTTTTTGTTGGTTTATTTTTTAATTGGGGTTTAGAGCCGCTTTCAAGATCCTTCCACTTATATCACTGCTTGTCAGTTTAGTGCAGGAGAAATCTAAAATCATCCGTATCGGTGAATGTTGCAGTAATCCTGCATCAGCAACTACTGGTCATAGATCTAGGATGATAACGCATTGCCACGGTACAGACAGCGCATCCTATCATAATGGTGCTGGAAAGGCAACTTTCTCGAACATTGATGCCGAGCTCCCGGATTCTATGGTCCGGTCCATCATTCTACCATTGCGCTACCACCCCTCGGTTATTAAAGTTGATTGAAATTATTGATACAATAATTATAACATAATATACATTTTCATTCTCTGAGGATTAAGATCTGACTCTAAGAAGCAAGGGACAATTCACATGAGAAGCTATCTCGTTGCAAAAAAATACGTCTAATATAAATCAATCACGTGATAAATCATTAACCAATCAAATTTGAGTTACATTGGCTGTGCCTATCATAGAGATAAACCGGTCTGTGTGGAATACTGTGAACTCTGAACCTTGACCTGTATTACTATCACATTTATCCAACCATTGCATGGCGAGTTGAATTCCATTGACACCACACAACAAGAAGAACTTTAAAAAAAGTTTGTGTAGAATTATCTAACTCACAATTGCCGTCCAACCTGTCGAAGGTCATGAGAATTCACCGGAAGTTACTGTCTGTAGGTAGAGTTTCTAAATAAATACCGAGACCTTCGAATTCGTGATATTAAGTACCTAGTTTTCCTTGCTGCAAGATTTACTTTCCATGAACTTAGGAACTATTATCTGTATCTCCCTGGTATCGGTTGTCTCTGGTTTAAGACGTTGACTTCTGGGACCAACGGTCCTTGTCAAAGACGTTTCGTGGCAACTTTTCCGATTTAATTTATGATTTGTTTACTTATTTTAGCAACTGCCAATTTCTCAACAAGAACACAAAGGGGGAAAATCGTAAAAGAATTGTAAAAATAATGCCACGAAATAAATGTCACAAAGACTAGGACCTAAACATTAAACATTAATTATCTTTACTAACATAAAATAGCGATAAATTACAAAACAACATTATTTTGAATGTTTAATTAATTAAAGTATGCAACACTCCACTGTGTATTGTGGATAAGCAGAGGTGTGAACATTACACACTAACAGAACAACAAATCTGGACGTCGACATGTCGAGATTTACTTGTCCAGGGATTCCTAATTGGATGAAGTGACGCTCAGCCACCTAGAGATGAATGGTATTTGGGAGCTTATATTTCAGAACAAACGGCAGTATTATTGCTATATGAATTTAGCTAATGACTGTATTAATCTCTACGCTACTGCATAGGCTTGACTGTACGGAGCTCAGTATGTCTAAATCGTTTGGAATGGGGAAAAAAGATGCCCATGAAAAGGAACGCTGATATATATTGGATACATGAAAGTTGGTGATTTCAAAGAGGTGCCAACCAAGATGCGTGTTTAGTAAGAATAACATATCACACAGCTTTATATTCCAAGTTACCTATGACGTAGATGATTTGATATTCTTGCTATTGACAGGAGATTGCTGTGGATCTACCGAGTGTTAAGAGGTGTTCATTGATCTGACTGCATTCTAACTTGACATGGAACCTTGAATGGCAATTGCACCACAAGCCAATGCTTAGCATATATTTCCTTTCCTGTCAACATTGTCTTGTGCTATTATGGATCTGATTTCCTATTAAAAGTACGTTTTCTTGTTTGTTTTATGCCTTTATGAGGTAATGGAAAACATGGTTAGCCGTCACTTTTCTTTAAATAAAAAATGAGAAAAAAATATTCTCAAAGGTTTCGCTACTGGCTTATGCACGCGTAAGCTATTTTGCTTTGTTTGTCGATCTATTATTTCTCTCTTTCTGTCTCTCTCTCACTCTCTCTCTCTCTCTCTCTCTCTCAATGTCAATGTCCAATGTCATGTAATTGACAGAGATGGCATATTATGTTATGTATAGGTGTGCTAGTCCATCTTCCCGTTTCTATTGGTAGTTCGAAGTTCGAAAATGAAGTGATTTATGGCCTTTGATCGGGATAGAGTGGTTAAGTACGGCTCCAATATCAGTTCAGTCTTTAGTATTCGATAGGTGATGTCTATTGAAGAATTCTCAATGTCCGAGGACCAATGTTGCAGGGCTATATCATTTAATATTCTACCAATAGAAAGCATTAACCAGAAAGATGAAAATGGTTTACACATTGATCGCGCCAGATGTTGCTGAAACCAGTATCATGAGCAGATTGCGTATACATGAAACAAATGTACATGGGTTTCCACTTGTAATAGCATCTTCATACAAGAATGAATATAAAACATAGCTGTGCATTGTGGGCGTTCGTATAAACATTTTAGCACAAAAGGTATCATCTGTAATTTGACTGACACAGAGAGTGGATTATATTACGACCTAATTCGCCGTTAACCATATAGAGAGAGGTACTCTACTTTACAATTATAAAAAGTAAAACGTTTATATGTACAAATTCAATTTGCTATAGATTTTCAAAACCCAATGTTTCACAAGCATATAACAAAATTGACTTAACCATAGCATAAAACAAATATAACTGGCATGGTATTGATAGGTTGGCGTAATGACGAAGTCTCATATA
>JAUTBT010067048.1:0-14105 GCA_032361225.1 Lepetodrilus schrolli
TACATGCTGTGTAACATTGTCATGCTGGTGGTAATGGCGTGGCTAATCCAGCAATGAGAACTCCCAGCCAAGTAATCACCAGTTCGTGTGCATTAAGTCATTATTTCCCTGCTGAGAGGTTAGAACTGCTATCAGAAGGAACGGCTCCTCCGATTCATATCGGCTAAATTCCCCCATTGTGACTATCAGTCTGGGTTCACTGCCCATGCATACATACAAGCTCAACGGTCGCATGAAACCTGGTCAGATGGTACAATAGGGGGACAGTGGTTTGTTGTCGGGAATCTGCAGATAATTTGGAGGTGGGTTGATCCTGCCAGGAAACAGTCACACGTGTGTCTTTGTGGAGAAGGTATTTTACGATACGATCTCATGTCAGTGCATAGTTTACTTTGAGGTAAATCATGTTTCAATCAATCAAGTCGTGTTCGAGACACGCTGGAAGCACTACAGCAGCCTTCAATTAATTATACGAATTGGAAAATAAACCAAGTAACTGGTAGAAATTTCACCTGCAGTTGTTGATGGGTACCTGTGAGGAGTGAAGAAGTTGGAATACCAAACTAGATTCCTGACAGGTTCCGTGTTTTCTGTTACAGGAATGTGCCTACTGGCAGTGGATCCGACGCCTTCCTGACGGAACTTGGCACCGTTCAGTCGCTACGGCTACAGCTGCAGGAAGGAGTGGAGCGGAACAACAATCTCCGTCTCATCCTTGAACACCAGATCTCAGGACCAGATTCAGGACCAGCTTCAGGACCAGCTACAGCTGCTGGACAAGGTCAAGGTCAACAAAGCAGAGAAACACCAAATCTCATAGATCTTTCCTTTGCCGGTAAGTAGTAAGATATCACCACCGCAATGTTTTAGCAATAAATTAAGGAATCAATCTCTTGCCAACTACTAAATAGCCCTTATTAAATGCATAATGATCCCTGTTGGCTAATTAAAGTTAATTAGGACGGCTGATGATGATTTTGTTCCTGATGTCTTTCAGATAACAGTGGATTCTCATCCCAAGGTCATTACTCCAGGGCTCAAGGTCATTACAGTCCTTTACAAGGGAATCGTGATCTGTGTCTAAGGTCAAGGCCACAGCTTGTTGACGTACAAACCTCACCCATCCGCAGCGAGCCCAGCCCTGGAGAGAGCGGCTACCATGATCAGACGTCCCCTTTCCAACGTAATTTTGCCCGCAACGAGCAGCTCTCTGCTTCACCAGAACATATGCGTTGTGTGCAGCAGTGCTCTCCCCTGGCTGGTCGACGTTCGTTGGTCGATGGTTGGACATCCGTCAGTCCTGTGAAGACCGATTCCAAGTGCGTTGGAGTATCTCCTGGATCCTTTGGCATTCCGTCACCACCCAGGAGTGCTCGCCCGGAAATCAAATCTCCCCGAACCCCCTCTCGCATCGACCACCGCAGCGTGCAGACGTCGCCATACAGCAGTTTGCATCTGTCACCTGCAGCTCCGTCACCGTCGTCCTGCTTCAACAGCTCAGCGACGTTCCGATCCCCGGTGTCTACACTCCACTATGACTCTCAGACGTCTCCGGTCGCGAGCCTGAGCGAGTCCTCCCAGTTCAGCGACACCCCGTCCTCTGGACTTGGCACCCTAGCATCTGGGATCAACCCTGCGTCTCTGGGCAAGATGTCGTCGTCCATGCTGCGGAAGCTGGTTCAGCAGCTGCAAGAGGACCTGGTGGGCGCCCTCAAGCAGAACAACCAGCTGCAGGACCAGGTGTTTAGCGAATGCGACACCCGCGAGATCCCTGGCCGGAACGAGGCCGACCCCACCGTGGCTGATCTCCGACACGTGCAGCAGCAGGTGGACGATCTCAGGACCTCGTTGACCTCCAAAGACAGGGAGAATGAGGTCCTGAGGCGTCACCTCGGGCTGGAGCAAGATGAGAAGGTTGAGTCCAGGGAGATCCCGTTCATGCACGACCTCCAAAATGAGGTCCGGAAGATGCGGGCACAGGTCAAGGAGGTCCATCAGGCTAATGACCTCCTGAAGAAGCAAATCAACCTCAACAGTAAAAGCAAGGACTACCCTGCTGGGTTCGACCCCAGCCTCATCATCGACATGGCCAGGCAGATGGAGGTGCTCAAAGTAGAGCTGGCGAAGAGCAGAAAGATGATGGTAGATGACAGGAGAGTGACATTTGGAACGCCGGTGGGTGTGTCCACCTCTACTCGCTCGTGGACCGATGATGCTTTGGGACACATCATGGAGGGAGCTTCCGGCAGCAGTGGAGAGAACTCATCCAGCCAACGCCGACCCAAGGGCAGCAGCAGTCACGGATCTCAGATTCCACGACCCAAGAACAGTCGACCTTTGACCCATGAGGACAAGCACGATAATCACCCCGTGGTCCTGCAGAGGAAGCTTGAGGACGCCCAGGATCACATCAGACAGCTGGAGAACACACTGACTGCCACCGAGGAGACGGTCCGCTTCCAGTCCCAGAAGGTCAAGTACTACCGCGGACTGCTGAAGGACGCCGGTGTGGAGCCACTCCAGACGTCACGATCCCGGAGCGAGACCTGTCTGACCCGGCTTCCTGGGAACACGTCCTGGCGCGGGTCCCTGGAGAATATGTCAGATGCAGCACAAGCCGTGAGCATCGAGTCCTTCAAGGACTATGGCAACACGAACAACAGTTACGAGCTGAAGCATCAGATCAAGAACATGCAGGAACAGCTGGGGAAATCCCTGGGTTCCGGGAATCGCCGTCGGAGCCGCAGTCCCGGGAACAGTCCGGGAGGATTCACTCCAAGACACAGATCTGTGTCTCCGAATTTACTCCGGACCGGGCTGACAGATGTCTCCCGGAAGCAAGCAAGCCTGGAAAAGCTGCAGAAGCAGATCGGAAACCTGGAAGTGGAACTCCAAGAGAGTCGGAGGATCATTGCAGACCTGGAGCAGACACTGAGGAACCTGAAGAAGTCCAGTCCAGTGACTGCTTCCAGTCAGGCGGGCGGTGACGTGACGCTGCTGCCGGTCTCTGGGTCGGATCTCGACCAGCGGGAGATCGCCAGTCTCCAGAACCAGCTCATGGAGAGCCAGAACATGAACACGCTGCTCCGTGACGAGCTGGAGGAACTGAGCCACTTCCTGTCGGAGCTTGTGATGCACGACCAGAACGGACACAACACGGAGGTGTCGCTCGTCAACGTCAGCTGCATCAAGGACAAAATCAACCAGAGTTTGGATATACTGAGGGGAACGAACTCGGACAGTGAGTAGTACATAGACATTTATTTAACTTGTGTTGTCGTCTTTCCTGAAATGTAATGCCTTGATATTTACCTACTTTTGATCATGTAGGTATGGGTATGGGTAAAATATTCCTGCTGTGACGTAAAGCACTAATTCATTCATTCATTCATTGATCATGTAGATTATGTTTCGAAATTATTTATTAACGGCCGACATTTTATTTCTGCCAACAGTGTCCCTGACAGATGGAGGCAACGTGTCGTCACGGACCATGGGGGCAATGATGTCGGACAGCGTACTACAAGGCAAGTACCAGGAGGCTCTCCTTGGCAACCACCAGCTGCGACAACAGCTGGCCCAGCTGCAGGATAGGTGAGTGTCCTTACATCTCTCCTTACATCTGTCCTTATTTATGTCCTTACATCTGGAGTTATATATGTCCTTAGTACTTTAATCAGTCCTTACATTTGTCCTTACATCTGACAATAGCGTGCATGAGTGGGTCAAATTATATTTTTAGACATATCCGGTTTAACGATTCTGGTGATAACCTACACAGTGACATGCATGTGCCTGTTGTTTTATTTACATACCTTACGTTGTATCATGATATATCACATGTGGAAGATGCTGAACAACATGATTCATCTCTGAATCGAACAGAAATTTAAGCACATGATCCGTATTAACGTCATATTAAGATTTTATCTGGAATTTAGTCAACCCAAGGCCTAGTACTCGTGTTTGGCTATCACCGGAAATTCTTGAAAATTCGAAAAATAGACTTGGCCTACTTACTCGCCCAATGGCTGGATCTCTGGTCACTGATTGGTCTGTTTTAGTCATCTGACTCATCAGTGATTGGTCTGTTATAATCAGCTGATCCAACACTAATTGGTCTATTATGATTAGCTGATCATCACTGATCAGCCAAACAGAATACAAAGCTGGTATATCTGGTCCGTGATTGGTTTCTTGTGGTCAGGTGATCCATTCATCACTTGTTGGTCTGCCATGGGTGGCTTATCCATCAGTGACATACCAATTACCACTACCTGATCCCATGTCACTGTGACCCCCAGTTCCCACAACCTGACCTCATGTCATTGTGACCTCCAGGTACTAATACCTGACCTAATTTTACTATTACCCCCAGGTACTACTATCTGACCTCCTGACCTTGTGTCACTGTGACACTAAGGCCCCACTATGTGACCTCATGACCCCCAGGTATCACTATCTGACCTGTCACTGACCCCCAGGTCCCACTTCCTGACCTCATGTCACTGTGACCCCCAGGTATCACAACAACCTGCAGACCAAGTCCCAGGAGATCCGCCACCTCCAGCAGATGTCCGAGAGATTCCAGCGGGAAATGGAGGCCGGAGTACTCCCCACCAGGAATAGTGAAGCCGATGGCAGCCCACTGGTCAACAAGCGGGTCAGCGACGGACAGCGCAGACACACTGGAGCCGAGGCACAGGTAGGGAGTGCTGGGGATCTTCTGTAGGGGTGCAGATCTTCTGTGTGTGTGTGGGGTTGGGGGGGGGGGTGCAGATCTTCTGGGGGGTGCAGATCTTCTGTAGGGGAGGTGCAGATCTGATGCATTTAGTTATTGCCCTAATAATTCGAACAGGAGAAAATAGTTGAATTTGTGGCCATTTGAATTATCAAAATAATGATTGGTGTTTATTAGGGACAACCAGATTAAAGTACAAGATGTGGTTGTAATGAATTGGTAAATAAAGTAAGTATTTAAAAAAAGATATTTTTGGAAAATATTTGAACAAAATATGGTTTAGAATAATTAGAAAATTACAATTTGAAAAAAATGTGGTCGTGTTCGTATTATTGCAATTAATTAGGTGTTCGAACTATCGGAGGGTTTGCCATTATTAGGGCAATTATGTACATTATTTTTTATTAAATTTATTTTATTTGTTACTGTCATTGCGATGTACTGTAAAAGACTTATATTTAGCGGACGCAAATTTCGCGCAAATGCTATCATTGACATATTCGTGGGAATTAAATTACGCGCATTTGCCACCCCCAAAAAAATGGGGGAAATAATATTCACTCACATAATGACCAAATGTACTACTATAACGTGCTCACCGGCGATTACGACCAATTAAAATAGGATAAAGCCAAGTAATTAGCGATGACTAGGGCAACACGTGGGTAGACTTTTGTTTATCAAGGTTAACAAGATTAGTTGAGAAGAAATGAGTCGGATTCATCACCAGGAAATACATTCTCAAGCTAATTAAATGATAGTTTGATATATAAACACGACTAACAATGAAATAGTAGACATACATTATTAGATTGCTTAATTTATCAGGACCATTATACTAGTCACTGCATCACATGATTGCAAAACGAGGTCAGAGTTGATTGCTGCTCGTAACGTTTCACTTGAGTGGTAAGAGTAGACTAATATTAGTATATATTTTTACGTTTAATTAATTTTTAATAACATTGTTTACTTAAAGTATTCAATTGTATCTTTTGTGTTTTTCATTCATTAGTATTAATAACATCGTACATTAATACATCTGCTTCAATAGTAAACTTAGGGCTTCATATTTCGCGCGGACTATAATTTCGCGCAAATTGTGTCTTTGCGCGTATAGCGCGTAATATTAGTCTGCGTGAAATTTAAGTCTTTTACAGTAAGTGTGCGTTGACTGCAGATCTGTGTAATTTGGCTTTTCTGTTTTTATTTTTGTATTCATAAAAGGCAAGTATTCAAACTAGGTCCTTAGCAATTTCCTGCTTATAAATGTTTTTGTCAATTCTCATCCATGTCTACAGTAGCAAATTGGAATTGTACTTATATAATGGAAAAAATATATACAAATTATGAATGAAGATTGAATTCATTTATTAAGGAAAATCTCGGCCATGTATACAAAACATTTATCTAGCTCTCTCCTTGTTGGAGGCATCCTGGTCAGCCATGCTTGGGATTAACCCTCTCACTGCTGGATTAAGGACATACACTGCTTGTCAGGGGATCTCCGGTTGCCTCCAGCATGGAGAGGGTTAATCAAGTAGGGACAGGGTTGTATCAGATTGCTTGTGGTGTACAGTGTTTCCTGAACCTTGAACCTCACACACTGTGACTGGCCATGTCTTGTTCCAGAATCCGGACTCCAGCAGCCCCTGTGATGGCCTCCCGCAGCCCTTGCCACCCGTCGTCATTCAGCCGAGTCCCAAACTCCGGAAGACCGGCAGCCTGGAGTCCGATGACATCACGGAGGACGTCCACAAGCAGACCGACGAGAACTATGGCCGACCTCTGCGCGACTCCAGTAACGCTGACTCCAGCGTGGAGAAACTCCGACTGAGGACGGACAGCGGCGAGAGTCCGCGGAGAGACGCGCTCGAAGTCGACGCCTCGGCGGCAGATCTTGGCGGGAGGCTGCGACACTGTACCAGCAGTACCATGGGGTCGCGGTCTCCGCAGTCCGTTGTCAATGATGTGTCCGTGTTTGCGACTCCCGAAGCCGTCCGGAACAGTTCCGACGTGCTGGAGAGGCTGTCGTTCCAGCGGAAGGTCTCGGAACACGAAAGCATGGACCTCCCGCTATACGCCGACCAGACTCTGAACCTGCGGTACTTCGACACGACACCGTCACTGGAGGACCGCGGTGATGAGGCCCGAGACTTTGTGGACAGCTCGGGAACCGCCAGCAAGAAATCCAGTTCCAGTTCCCGGGAGCGCAGCCAGACCCCACTGACTGACGTCAGCCAGCTTCAGACCCGACTCGGGGCCATGGAGGACCTCAACAGGACCCTGAAGGATGAGCTCAGCATCTACGAGACCCTGTGCAGGTCCATGGGCGTGCAGAGCTCGCCGCCGCAGAGGTCTTGCGACGACGGCAGTGGCAAGTCTGTCGGGACACAGGACCTGGATGCGCTGTCACTCCGGGAACACCTGGTGGAGATCCGGGCGATGAGGCAGAGGCTGGAGGAAGGTCTGGAGCACAGCGACAAGATGAGGGATGACCTCCTGCACAGGCTGGAGAACAATGGTGAGGGAAGGAGATACATGTAGCACTCTACAGCTGGACAGGCTTATAGCAACTGTACAGGGTTCTAGCAACTTTACTGGGTTTTATCAAACTGGGTTTTATTAACTCTACTGGGGTTTATCAACTTTACTGGGGTTTATCAACTCTACTGGGGTTTATCAACTCTACTGGGTTTTATTGATTGTGCAAGGTTTTACAAACTACATGATTTTCCAATCTGTACAGGACTTTTACAAACTACAGGGTTTCTAAATTGTACTGAATTACAGGATTTTATGAACTATTGCATTTTATGACTGTATTTTACAAGCAGTGCTGGACATTCCTAGCTATGCAGGATTTTATGGATACTAAGGAATTTTACAAAGATTTTATGCATCCACTGTTCTCCTTGAATGGTACCAGGCACATATTTTCCGTAATCATTGGTATCTCGTGGGTTACTCTCTAATCCTCTGATTATTTCTCTGGTCCCTTTCTCTCAATGGACTGTAAGAGTTGTGTTCTCTGTACCAGGCAATCAGGGCTACATGCACGCCGACTGCGACAGGAAGCTTCAGGATCTGGAGACGACGATCAGAGGTCTTCACCAGCAGCTCAACCTCCAGCAAACAGATGTCGCTGACAAAGTATTCATCATAGACGAACGGGAAAAGGTAGCACCAACAAACCTTCCTTTTTTTGCCCTGTATAAATTATTAATATGTTTACTATTATTATTACTACTATTATTATTTGTTTTTAATGTATTGTTATTATTATCATTATTATTTATTAATTATATTATTATTATTATTATTATTCCCTGTATAAATTATTGTTATTTTTACTATTATTATTATTATTATTATTATTTATTAATTATATTATTATTATTATTATTATTACCTGTATAAATTGTTATTATTTTTACTATCACTATTATTCTTTTTAACTATTATTTTTATTTTTACTATTATTATTATTATGCCCTGAATAAATTATTGTTATTATTTTTACTATTAATATTACTATTATTATTATTATTGTTATTATCGTTATTATCGTTATTACTATTATTACTATCATTATCCCTGAAGGTGATCCACGACACACAGATCATCCTGGAGACGCAGCGGTCGGACATCGCGGAGAAGTCAGCCGACATCCAGCGTCTGAAGCAGGAACTGGCTGAGTGGAAGTCAGAGTCGAAGAGCCACCAGAGGGCGCTAACGGAGAGAGAGGTCCTCATCAGCAAGCAGAAGGAGGAAATCACGGAGAGAGAGAGTCTCACCCACCACCAGAAAGAAGAGATAGCTGAGCGGGACATCCTCATCCGCCAGCAGAAGGAAGAGATGGCCAGACATTTACAGACGATGTCCGAGCGGGAGGAGCTGACAAAGAAGCTTCACCAGAAGAAGGACAAGATGGAACTGATGCTGAAGACGGTATCCAAGGAACTCAAGAAGTAAGTCTGCCGCGGTTTGAATACTAAATTGACTATTTCTGGTACATGTATCTTTGATAATTTGTTATACACAGGGCTGTAGACTATATTCGCCTAATGCACAGGGGCAAGTTAAATTGCACTGTGGGCAACCTACTTTTTAACATTTAGCACCTTTGATGCCTTTGCTACTTGCTCAGACTTGTCCTGTGGGCAAGTAACTCGGCATGTTAGTCTGGAGACCTCCAGCCTCGTATAAACAGGGCTCTGCATTAACTCTTTGAGGCACCTGTGTCCTGTCAGACATGAAACAACTTGCCCTGTTACTAGGTAAATGGCTTGTTAATCTGGGCTATTTCACTTGTCCACATAATAATGTGAACATTTATATTGCACCAAAACTACCGCTCGAAAGCAAGCTCATAGCGCTACATTATTACCCCGGTCAATAGATCTGTGTACTCTCAATTTCCTTCTCAACTCCCTGGGGAGTATACAACCAAAGCTGCCGTTCAAGGCGCTACAAGGTTATTATTCACATGTCAATCTCATCCTTCCGGGTACCCATTGTCTGCTGGGCGAACAGAGGCATTATCGAACTAAGCCACTTGCCTAAGGTGACACCACATGTTTTTCAGCCTGTGATTCAGTGTGGGGCAGAAACGAATCCTAGATACGATCAGGTTCTCGGTCGCCCATCCACAAACCAGCCAAGCTAGAACGTGCTTCACTTTAACCTGAGCGGTCAGCCGTGCAATGGGACCATGTGGTTAATACCTGTCCCGGGACAATCCTTACTGTCGAGCCCTGCATGTATGAGAATTATTTGGCGAGATATTGTCATTTCATAATTACTATTGTCGGATTGGAAGTATTTTGTGACCTTGACCTTCCAGGCTGCACCTAGAGGTCGGTGACCTTCGTGAGAGAGAGAATGAAAAGACAGAGCTGAACAAGACTCTCCGTCTCGAGCTGAGCATCTACGAGAAACTACAAGGAGACCAGCAAGGTTAGTCCGTATTTCTAAGTACTCTCCTGGTAGGACTATGATGTTCCGCAGTAAAGGAGAGAGCCATAAACTTGCTCGTAATCTCAGTGCCTGAGCATGAGGCTGCAACCCCAATAAACACTGGATTTTCCTCCTTCCAGAGAACGACGAGAAGTCATGTATCCGGGAACTGCTGACCGAAGTCCGGAGACTGCGAGTCCAACTGGAGCGGAGCATCAACGCCAACGACACGCTCCGCACCAAGCTGGAGGAGATCCTCCAGAAACAACTACAGCAACAGCAACAACAGCCGTGTCACAGTTCTACGTGCTCACATAGTGAGTGTTGCTCGATCATTGTAGTTCAAAATTCCTAGAATATTGGACTGAATAAGGAATCTGATTATTATCCAATATTTTTTCTTCCATTCATTTTAAGTATTTTTGTGGTTTATGCATTTTTTTAAAATAATTCTTTCTTTATTAATTTATTTTATTTGAAAAATTATATAGTTTTATTTTGTAGATTTCTTTTTATTTAGTTTTGTTTCTGAAGTTGTCTCATTACATGGAAAATGCTTTTGTCAGTCTATTAAGTCACACATCCCCCCGACAATTATATTTGTAATAAACAGAAATGGATTATTTTTGTACTGAAAAATTTGAAACTACAAATTGTACAGATTATTCTCAGTATTTTAACTTTTTATGTTGTATTTTTCTTTTCTTTTATTTTGGGGGGATATTTTTGCTGAATTTTATTATTATTTATTGCTTTGTTAGTGCTCTAATAATGCTCTGTTAATGCTCTGACAATAGTCCTGTCTGTTCGTTCAGGCACCGATGCCCCCGATGGCCGTCCCAGCAGCATGCAGAACGGGTGGAAAGAAGGGAAAGACAACTCCAGGACCACGTACCTCCACAAATTCAGCTCCGAGAAGGAGTACAAGTCCCACGTGATGACACGCGGTGCTGGGTACCACAACGATCCAGGTCAGTTCACAATCTGCAGAAATATTTCGGAAGCTTCTGATTGGTCGATTTTCAATGCTTTTCAATTAATATCAATACTATCTCTTTTGGAATCCTGATCAAGTTTGAATAATTTTAACAATGTTTTTTGCCAGTGATAATTCATATTGACTCTTCTAACTGTTTATATATGGGATTTCTTTGAACACATTTCTGTCTAACATGTGTGAAGTGTTCTAACCTGGGTGTCTAACCACTTGACAGAGTGTCACAGTGACGTCAGTGTGACACCCATGACAACGGACGAGCAGAAGTCCAGTCCAGACAGAGATGCCCCGATGTCGACGTCACTACCCGTTCAGCCAGATGCCATGTCTCTGGCCACGAGCATGATCTCGCTCCCCAGCGACCTCGCTCCGACCTTTAAGCGGCGCCACCTGGCGTCGGTCGAGAACATCAAGTATTGGGTCGACACAGAACCACAGAAAATCATGAAAGGTTTTAACAAGTTGACTGATGCTGTTTTTAGCCCAGCCTCTTAAAGGGAGATAATCCTCACAAACTAACATAGCTGAGATATTTTTCTGACATTTATAGAAATTAAATTCCACTAAAATAAACTTTGCTCTGAAGATTAATAACATGAAATATTTTGTCTAATTTACAGTACATCTTTCTTAATTCACCAGAGTTACTTCGCCTTCTTTTGTTGCCTTCAACATTTTTCTTTAATTTTCTTTTCTTTTTATATTTATTGCATAATATTACAGGTATATGTCTGGTTTAATCCTGGACTATTTTATTTTCACTCAAGATTTCCCTGCAGTGCGTGTGGACTCCGATATCCGGCGTCTGTTCGCCATCGGGAAGGTGGACGACTTTGAGAAGCTACGCAGGGAGAACGCGGAATCGATGTCAGCGCTAAGCAACATGCAGGCCCGCGTCTCTCAGCGCCTCCACAATCTCAAGTCCCTCCCCACCTCCGAGGTGAGTTATCTCCTCTTGATCTTGGTTTGGATTACCGTCTTAGTCCTTAACTCACGTATTGGTGAAAGATTCCCGCTGTGACGTAAAACAATAAATCACTCACTCACTCACTGTTCCACAGAATGGTCGTTGCCCTGGGTGTCTTAACTTGCTATGCCGTTGCAGCTAGTTACGACTCATAGTGCTACGATCCTTCTGTGGATTGAGCCCTAGAATCTTTTTTCTTTTGTTCCTTTTTTTTTTTTTGGTGCTGAACTAAGATTAGTGCACACAAATGTAAAACTCTGATTGTGTGCAGGCACACACACATGCATACACACACGCATACATACACACGTACGCCGGCAGCGACGTTAAACTCCATAATCACTCACTCACTCACTCACTCACTCACACACGCACTCACAATCACACATACACTCACTCTATCTACTTCTTTTGTTGTTGTTACCATGGCAACCGATAGTCAGAATGCACTAGGGCTAAAACGGCTACCAGATTTTCCTAGTCGACTAGTCGTTTAATATAGTCGAGTAGTGGTCGACTAGTTGCCTCAAACGCAACGATTGTATTCAACATCGTACGTATTTTAATTCATTTAACAAATCATGTGCATAGGCCTAATCATCGTATTTATCATCCTTGATTATAATTAAACTACCCTCTCCAAAATTTCAGTTTTACATGACAAGTACCTTAATGGAATCTACGTGACATTAGAAAATTAGCATTGTCCTGCGTACAAATCAAAATGCTCACGATGTGTAACGAACCAAAAGTTCAATGTTGAGGAAATTCCTGCGCACTAACCCATATATGCTATGTCACCGCGTCAACACAGCAGCATATCAAGGATTGAATTTTGACATTTAACATGCATTGAGCAGACTAGCCTGACTAGTCGACTATGTCTTGTAACAGTCGACTGTCGGCCATCATAACTTATCGTCGACTACTCGACTAGTTCTTTTAGCCTTGAAATGCACCCTTTCCACTATCCTGCAATGAATTACCTTCTGCACTATTCTCTAGTCCCAGGCAGGGGAGATAATCATATAATTCCCATAGGAATGCTCCAGAAAACTTTTAACTGAGGGCATTGAATATTATCCAGGAAATTGCTGATTTCAGGTATGGCAATTTTCCACATAAATCCACTGATTATTTTGTCCAGTGGTCGATTCATTTGGATTGCAGACCCCAGGCTTGTTTTCTACTAAGATCACAATTGTCTGTTGCCATGACTGTGATTGTATTTTCTGGAGCGAAAAACATTATTTCAGGAACTCAAATGGAATTGACCCAGGAGTAAAAGAATGTTCTACACACACAAAAAAAACACTTATGATTTTTGCATTATTTCAAAGATTATTTCAATATGCTCACCTGCATTCCCATAGTAAAACGATTTATTCGTGTTTATCAGTTCATGTTTAGAAAAATACTGAATAAATTAATTTCACCATCTTCAACTGTGAAATCATCCTAGGATTTTGTTCTGCACCTGTTCCCTTTTTGACGTCTTTGTTTTGTTTTCTCCTCCTCAGTTGCTGAAGGTAGTATATATTCTGTGCATATGTACATATACTGTGTTTGTCTTGCATGCTGCATCTATAGTCAGTTGCCTTGCTGGTGTATATGTTACAGTCAATGTCTAAAATCAGGCAATGTGTCAAATGTTTGAAACTTTCAGTGACTTTCTTTCCACTCAGTCAATTTTTATAATGCCTGAAATGATAAAATGACTCCCTTTACTTGACAGATGGACTGACATAAGTTTATTGAGAAAAAAAATGAAGACAATGTGTACATTTTTAAAGGTATTCACACAATTCTGTGTTAATACATATAACAAATGTATGCAATCCTGTGTGAATATCTACAAAAACGTATGCATTATATTCAATTGTTTTCATCAAACTCACGCCAGTCAACCTTTCAAATAAAGGCAGTAATTTTTGTCATTTCAGGCTTGTTAAACATTGCTTGAATGAATTTAAATTCACTGAAAATTTCATACATTTGACACATTGCCTGATTTTAGACATTGACTGTAACATATATACCGTTGCACAGTCGTTTTAGCTTCATTCTAACAATATCGCCCGAAATAATAGCGACTAGTATTTTACTGCTTCTGGGCCCAATTATACCGTATTTTTCTTGCTGCTGTAGGCTCTCCCTGGCTTTATACGTACTGTACGTTTAGTTGCCTTGTAGTACACCATGGAGTCTTGCTTGGCAGGGAGCACGCTGTCCCATGTCTGAGACATCGTCTGTCAAATGATAACGACGATAATACTCTTCTGAGTTGTCAGATCTAAAAGCAGTCCATAATATTAATAATATACTAATAATAATCATTATTAGTGCTAGTATTGTTATTATTTAGTAGCGCTGAATGTTGCAGTAAACCTGCGAGCATCGGCTGGTACTGACAAGACCAATGATGATAACTGCATTGCCAC
>JAUTBT010067059.1:0-14105 GCA_032361225.1 Lepetodrilus schrolli
GCATTTTTATTGCCATCCGTGTCCATTATCTATTATTTTGAGCGAATATTCAATGAGTTCTTTTCTGCACGTGATTTTTTAAGTGTGTAAGTAGTATTTCTTACTTCTTGCAGTACGAAGACCAGCCAGGGGGACCTAACCCTGACATCAAGTCTCAGGAGACGCTGAACAAGGCCTCAGCGGCAGAAGCGACAGAAACATCAGCAACTACGACTACCAAGTCTTCTGACAACCAATCAAAGCCTGCGACTGAGAAGAGTATTAAGATCCCAAAGCCAAGTCGTTGAAATGGGTTGCAAGCTAATTAAAACGTACGAAGACGGTTGTGTCATTTCACCAATCCAGCAATAAGGGGAGCTTGCACACGTTTCTGGGAAATGGGTCCTTTTATTATTATTTTTTAAATCGAGCAAAAGGACCCCAGTATTTTATGTGTGGCATGCAAGATTGATAAAAAACAATATATATTAAGAATTTGTGTATTGAGCATTTGGCAATCATGAATTGGAAAAATGTAAGATGTTGGAACTCTTTAGAAAATGGGATATAATATATAAAAGATTTCAGTTTGTATTTTTAGCGGAAAGCTTACTGGTTGTGAAAATGAGCAGGAAATTTCTTGAAGGCATTGTCTGTTCTGTTTGCAGCCCAATTTGATACGGCCTGTGTCGGGGGTTCCAAGCTGATTTATTCTATCATACCGAAATGTTCTGTAGCAAGGGTCCTAAGCTAGCATGTTTGGTTTAAGGGGCACAATTAATGTGTTCCGTCGGGGGCACAAATAAGGTGTTCTGACAGGCTTGCAATCGGTAGGGTCTGTGGCATGGGCCCAAGCAGTTAATGTCCACCATAGTCACATTGAACTCACAATTGGCCTATTCTGTGAAGGAAAGTGATTTTTCTTTGTTGTGAATCTGCTAGACAGTGTACAAACAATTTATCCGACTGAACTTTGTGGAAGATGCTTAATGCTGTGGGAACAGTCACTCTGTGTGCATCGGACTACGATCTTGTATAAAGAAAATCGACAACCATTCACCAAAATATTATATTTCAGGTTTTGGTATTTTTGGTGGAGGGTCAACATATGGTTCACACGCACACACACACACACACACACACACACACACACACACACACACACGCTATGTTTGATAACTGCTTCTAAGGCAAGCTCTTGGTGGCTTTAAAAACAACATTCCTAAGAGGGGTTTGACCTTGAAGGCGTTGTCAAGGCCAGCCATAATGGTTCTACTAAACGGAGATGCATGCTATGTTCTTGCTGATTCTGTAGCAATAGAATTAATTTCTATCTTTTCTTTTTCTTCATTAGACCAGACCAATTTTGTTCCTTGTATCATGTGTATAACTGATATGTTGGCCGAATCACAAAAAAAATAAAAATGAAAAAAAAAATATGCAAAAAATACAAAATATACAAAAGTTTTTATAAAATATTATAAAAATTATTTAAAAAAATTAAACTAAACTAAAAGTGAAGTAATAGAGTATATGATTACTTTTATTTTGTTTTATTTTTTACAAAGTTTTAAATTGGACATGCCCATGATATACTAGTGATGTTCAAATGGGAATTGCCTTGTTAATTCAGCTTCTTATTTCACTGTTTTTCTTTAAGCATGTAGATTCATGTCTATGTTATTCATGCTGATCTTGTATCTGATTGGTGTGGACCAGCACAACACTGAATTTCTGAGTAATTTATTTTCTCAACATCATTCAGCTCAAGAAAATTCCACTTTTTTAAGGACATTAATTGGTCTGGCCTATAAAGTATAAGTCATTGATATTGTGTTGAGTAACCAAATTTGGAATTAATAATCAAGTCGTGTTAGATTTTAAAGACCTCATCTTCAGTTTGTTAAAGATACCAAGGAAGTGTTTTGGTCATATTATTTTTTAATATATTTTTTTTCTTTTAAATAATATTCTTTCGGCAATGGGAGAAGTTTTGCATATTTTAAAAATACACCACAACATGTTGCATAACGATGTGGATCATAAGGGAACATGCACATGATCTCTGCTATTTCAGGCAATCATGATTGCTCTCCTCAAAATCCATAAATCTTCATTGTCTCCTAGTTCTAGTTTTAAATTGTTTTGAAAATTTAACTAGAGCACATTTCAAATCTGGATGTGGGTCTTTAAAAGGTGGATTTTGTACATTTGCAGATTGTTATTATTTTCATGAATTAGTCTTATTCTCTGATTAGCACCAATATATTCATATTATACAGTGTGAATGTTTTGTATGTTATTTGATCTATATATAAATATATGTATTCTTATTTAGGGATGGTACCATGTTTTGTTTCGTCTTGTCTCATATCAGCATAGTTCACTATCTATAGTCCATAACGAACCGACTTCGTTTTAGAAGGAATTAATGTTGACCTTGTTTGAGGCATGCTGCAGGATTGCTCCCAACTTTTGTATAAACGAACGTTTTGAGTTTTTTGTTTTCGATTTGGCAGTCGTGTAGGTCATAGCATAAAGATGTTTGTTTGATAAGTCTGATGCAGGAATGAGTGTTCAAAGCGTGTCTGCCGAGTTTTCTTGTGCATATCTTTACTGGTTTCAATTTGTTTACACCAAACTTTGTGTGATGAAAGAAAATGGCTGCCATTGTGTATTCTCAGATCCATTATGATATCCATATAGTAAATTAAAAATTAGTGTATCCCTGTCTCTGTCTGTTTGTGTCGTCTCGTCGACGAGGGAATGTTTTCCTTCTAGATTTTATTTTTGTCTAAAGACATCAGATATTTGGACTAAAGATAGCTTCATTTTTTTCATTTTTTTCTTCATATTTTTAAAATTATTTTTGTGTGTATGTTAATCCTGAAGCTTGATTTTGTTAATTTAATTTCATTTTTTCTTCCCACTTTATTTTTTTTTGAATTCTGAAAGGTTTCAATAAACAAATAGTGCTTTTTTTCTTCTGCTTAAAATTTGAAGAATTATATGACAACTTTGAAGTAGTTCATATGATCCTCTAAGTCTGTCCTAGTTTATGGAGATAATATAAACAAGTTAACCAAGCTACATTCTATTTCGATTAGAGGACTAGTTTATAACTTGTTCAAAACAATTTTAATTTATTATTATTCCTGTATAGTTGAAAATAATTACGTAAGACAAAAGAACAGAAGTAAAGGCCAAGTTGCATGATGTATTATTTTTATATAATATAAAGTTTTCTTTTATAAACATTTACTTGTATTCTGTTATTGTCTTCATGAGAATTTCTTGCCTGTTTTTCCATCAAACTTTGTTTAGAAGTTCCGAACCTTGTTTACTTTTAGTGCTTTTTCTTCGTCTGTACATAAACTATTCCCAGTCTTGTTTACACCCGTATTCCCCGCAATCGTATTATATTGCGAACACGGTCATCTCAAAACCATCATAATATGTAGCGTAATACACCAGGGCGCCATTTTCCCAGTGTGTCTGTGTCTTTGTTTGTACCACATTACAGCATAACGGTATTAATCTGGTGATGGTATATAAGTATATATTATAGATGTGTGGTAGTCGCACGCGGCAGAACTCGCTGCAACTACGTCATTGATGTTCCCCCGTGATTGTAAGGTAGTCACGTGCCCTCGCTAGAGAGTAGCGTGACCGTGCTGAATCTTCATCCTGTCTTCATCCGATGTATTTCACACTGTTGTGTCAGAGAGTCCATCCATATTGGCTGAAGATCGAGCATGGAATGTATTGATGCAAATTGCGTGTCGGTGCATAGTACGTTGACATTATTTGAAAGAATGGCCAATCGTTTAGCATAGTTTACATGTTAACAACCGACAGTATTCAAGTCTATTTTCTGCCTCATTTTTTCCCCTTGTTCTATTTTTTTTTTTGAGGATCTTTTTAAAAAACCTTTAGGAAATTATAATTTTTATTTTTTTGGTGAGGAACAAATGTAAGATATTTTGAATCAATATGGTTGTAAAATCGCTCACCAAGTTGGTGATATATTTTTGTGAATATTGCTTGTATTTCTGGCAAACCTACTTTCATATTTAAAAAATGTAGCAATGCCTGACTAAAGGAGCAGAATACCCAGTCGACTTCTCATTCTCTGACGACGACCAGTTCTAGAGATATTATATATTTTTTTGCCTCAAAACCTTGTTATTGATAATGTTCCATGGACTGTGATCTTTTCACTCGACTTGACGTATACATATATATGACAATATGCACTACCACTCACAACTTATGCAAAGAAAGAAAAAAATATGTATGGTATATGATATGCTCTTTCTTTCCTACTCTCGTTTCAGTATCAGAGACTATCAGTTTCATATCGTTCATTGAAATTATTCTCTTCCCCCTCAAAATGTCTCAATAGTAAGCAGCACTCTAAAGATGTCCAGTTGCTAGGCAAATAGCATGTCTCGTTAGGTCTTGTTTCTATACAATTTTGTCGTGGCGTTTGTTGAAAGATTCCCTTTTTGATGTAAAACAATAAATCGCTCGCTCATTTCCTGATCCCATCTTCATAAATTTCTAAATCCAGTATTGACTATCTCGACAAAATTTTATGATGGGACAAGTCTGGAAATTATGGAATAAAAACGTATTGTAGGCAGAATATTTTAGAAACTGAAAATTAAAAAAAATAGAAACATCCATTGTGTTGTTAGCTGTAATACCAAAGATTTCCAAATTCATCAATTCTTATGTTATTTAAGTGCTTCTTTGCTTGTTTGTTACTGTTTTGTAGATTTGTTGCTGTAAATATACAACTACAGCAAGTCATTTGTTGCCTCCCACAAAAAACAAAAAAAACTGAATTCAATCGTTAGTTAAAAGGACTTCTCTTTTTATTTCTTTTCTTTGTAAGGATTCCACAACTATTTTGAAGTATTGCAATGTAGCGTCATCGACCCTATTATGTGCGAATCTAAAGTATCCTGTATTGAAATCTACATGTGTTCAAATCGGTGACCTGTGATTGGGTGTAGATTACAAAAGCAGAAATTGTGCAGATCTGAAAGTTGATTGCAAGGCATGATGAAATGTCTGTCACTACGTAATTGTTACATTCAGGATAGATGAACAGTTCGTATGGGACGTCACTTTTAGGATGCAATTTCTGGCAAAACTTTCATTTCTGTGTAGACATTTATGGTTATTCGTAGCATTTTTGTTTACATATGTTAATTTGCATCATTTGTGTTCCTTGTGTTTTGAAAATGTTAAGATTAAATGATATCTGAATAGGCAGTTGTTATACCTGGTCATGCTTAGTGGATTACCTCCCCTTGTATGTTTTTCTGATTGTTGAATCGATCATGGCTTCCACGTAGAATAGTGCATAGCCCATAGGTTCCATAACTCCACTCTCTGTGGTAATTCCTACAAGATATACCATAATCAAATGCATGTCTGAGCTTTATTGCACTAAATGTAACAGTCCACAGCATTACATATTGATCATAATCAATATTGCAATGATTTTAAAGTAATTTCCTCAATGTAATATTAATCAAACCTTTCATATCTGATTACATTTGTGTAAAGTATTGGTAGAAATTAGATTAGAACATTCTAGAAAGAATATGATATTTTGACAGAATTGTCCCACTTATTGTTGGAATGTAAAATGAACAAGAATTTTATATAATTAATTAAATGGGTTTTTTTTGTTTCTGAATATTTAAATGGTGGAACACAAGACTTTTGTTTTTTGAGTTCAGGTTTTTAAGGTTAAAGTTGACCCGCTATTTTTTAAATTAGTTATTTGGTTAATTAAATTGTGTCAATTTCTGATGTGTGTACAGATGTGCGACTTTAATGACTTTATATTTAACCCTTGTGTACATAACATTTCCATAAATATTAACAGGTGTGGCTTAATGTACATAGATTCCCTGGGAGACAGGTGGTCATTTAAAAACTTTTGTAAACTGTACATGTCTTATTATCATAATATACTTTCTATGAATTATCGATGTCTTGTTTGCCTGACCTCGAATTCAGTGAATTTCGCTACGTAATTATTGAATCAGTTATGGAATATTTTCTGGTCATTATGTACAATATTGAAATATTATGCTTGTACTAGATGTTTTCATAGTCATTTATATTAAAGCGTTATTGTTAATGAGGAGGAGCTTATGAACGAATAAAAATAATGAAAAATTGAATTGAAAGATGGGGAATTGTAAAAATTTCAAATTGCCACGTTTTAGAATTTTATCTTTGGGTATATAAATTGACAAGAAAAACATTATCTTTCTGCTTTCATATGGATGTGAATACATATTTTTATGTAATTTTGTAAATGAATATACATATGTATACAAATTAGAATTGAGCTCGCACTACTGCATGAAACTATTACGATGAAAACATCCATGTTTTCGTGGTTTAGTGATCTCAGTTACTTGTCTTGTATAAGCTTCTCCCATCTTGAATTTTGCAGTGTATAAAGGTACCAAATATAGCAACAAATATGTCGTCTCTTAGTACATTCTAATACTCCATGAACTTTTCCAAGAAAATTACTTACTTTGCCTTATCAATGTGTTATTAAAGATTTTATGTTTTCACTTGTCGGAACGACCCCCAATCCCCCACACCCCACCCCCCTCTTGCCCACTCATCTGTGCCCTCTCTCCCCTCCCCATCATCAATATTTTAAAATGTAAGTTATTAATGAATTCATTACTGTAGTTTTATATTTATTTACTTCGATAGATGTGTGAACATATACTTCCACTCTTAAAATTCTCTTCCCCCTTGCCCCAATCTTCCTAAATTATTAAGAGATGTTAAAATGAATTTACAACAAAAGTATAATTTTATTTTCATTACGAAATATACCTGGGTGTTGCAAACAAATTGTTTTTTGTTTTTTTTCTTCTTCTGTGTATATATAATTACCAATTACTCTTCGAGGTGTCTGTTTTAATGGTTACGTCTTTGTTACTTTGAGCCGTAGATTCGGAAAAGAGGCTCGTCGACGTAATCGCTGTACCTGCTCAAATGACTTATTTATGTATATTGTTTTGATTCGAAGCAACGTTTCATTTATTTTTGTGGGGAGCTTGGTGCTACAGTACATGTAATTGACTGCAAGTTGAATCCTTCTTTAATATTATTACTTTTGTGCTGTACCTCATCATGGTGTAGTTCATCTGGGAAGCCTGTCTTTGTTTCTACTGCGACCTAGAGTGTTGACAAAAAAAACCTTTTACTTTCATTATATAATAGACAGGATGTAGGTGGTACCTAGATGCACAAAGAAAAAAAAATAGAAAAAAATATCAAAACCAAATCGCTGTTTGTCATTTGTTTTAAATTCAATTTTTGTGTTGCTGATTGCAAGACCCTCTTCTTGTCTGGAGGTATCATTGGATGTTCCTCCACAATAAGCTGCTCGGGGGAGCAAATGAGACTACTTTTCCCTTTGCCTGAAAACAGTCGTGGCAACAGACAATTTTGATTGCAGTGGAAAACGACCACGGGGCCCAACTGCTGTTCTGTGAGCTAGCACCAATTGTTGTTCAAGCAGGGCCGTATCAGGAGTGAAAGAATTTAGAAAATGGATCAAAACCCCCAAACCAGGGTTTATATTGGATTCGGGAGTTCATTTGCTCTGACCCAAGGACTTAAGGGGAGACTACTCTAATAAGGAGTTGTAATGTCAGCTTAGAACAGATTGTGCACTCGAGCAAACACTCAGTTGTTTGCTTAGAAGATGTCATTGGTGAATTGTACACACTATCGGTTATGGAAACGTGGAAATTTGTAGTGCAAGATCATAGTTAATTTGTATACATGTACAATGAACCCACGACATAACGCCCTTCATTACATCGCGCATTCGGTTAAACCGCTCGGTCAACCGTGGACCCTATTCCTCAGCGACAAAGCGATTGTTAACATGTTTTCTTCACTAAAATCACAGAGATCATTCAAACGTGTTATGAGTAAATTGTCCGGATTTTAATACAGGAAGTATACAAACAAAATGGTGGTCGATTGTTTTAAATACGATTCCCTTGAAATGTACGGGTAATATTGAGATGTAAGAAATGACGCTGTGATCAAAGCATGTCTAGTCATCTACTCAACTAAGCGTGTTGACTGCGAGCGGTGACTTATGACATCGATCTCCGCAGACTGTAACTCTTGGCCCTGTTTATGACCAGGTAGTGATACTGCTTTATGATCCCTCAATGCTATATGCAAAAACGCTGGGGGTACTTTGTGGACCACTAAAGTAGCGGTATACCAAGGGTTGACTATATCTGTATATAATGCATTTTGTTGATCAAGAATCCACATAAGAATATAATATAACGCAAACACACTAGGTTAATAAAAGTATTTTAATATGCCATATGTTGGCTTTTGGGAAAAGCAAACAAAACAAATTAAAATTTTCAAGTGATGGGGGGGGGAAATGTATGGACGGATTAGACTAATAAACACACAGATAATGCTTTGTTTCCATACATATAGGTTGATATTATTTGGTGTCATTGCTCCAGAATTGAAATGTGTACATGTGATGAATGAATGACAAAATGGACTTCACTCAAGTCCAAAAAACTTGCTTGGAAATCTGTGTCGATCAATGAATTAGTTTATTCATCAATCAATATACAATTAAAGGCACCCTATTGCTTGCAATGTTAACCCCTTCCCTGCTGGATTAGGGCATCTATGGACCCAGCATGGACCGAAGGTTAAATGGTTACATTATCCAATATTGTGGTTCTATGAAATTCTATCACATTGGTTTATTGTAGTCCTTGTCAGACATTTTGTGGCAATTGTTTTTACATTTTTTGAAAAATTGACACTTAAAAAAATGTTTTAAAAAATCATTAAAAATTGAAAAATGTTATCACAAAATGTCTGACAACGACTACGGTATATTGGTATTATAATACAATTATGACACACTTGGATAGGAAAATCTGAAGCAGCATGGAATTCCGGTATGTATATTTTTCTTCTGCACCCATGGTGATGCAGATGTCAAATTGATTAAATATTATTTCCCCATACCTTTGATCAAACAACATTTTATGTACATTTGCACAATAATTGAACTATTTAAAAAAAGTAAATAATTTTTATGCATTTTATATGCATGTTTATTTTGAATTTTCAGCAAAGTAAAGTAGAAATTATTACTAAATATTTAGCTAGAGTTAACCAAGTTATGTCGATCATTGTTACATAAAAGCACCTTTGGTTGCTTAATATGACCATAGTATCGGTGTTGCTCCAAATAATACCATCTCTATAGATATTATTAATCCCAATGATCAGGTTATAAATACATCGATACATCAATATAATTTATTATCATCAATAAAACGATGAAATCCACAAACTATTAGTATTTCATATATTCAACCCTATTCCCTCAACCAGGTATATTGCAAATTCATTTTCCCTCAAAGATTAAATAAAATTAGTTATCACACCAGTATTATCTCTCGGCAGCCAATTGTATCGCAGTCAATAGTTAGTGCAGCTGAAGGAATGTGTATTTATGTAGCATGCATGTCGAATTGGGTTGTGATTCGATGACATTTGTAAAATTGTCACGATTTGAGTATTACTCTTGCCATGTGGTACTACGTAGAGACAGTTATTTTTCCCACGTGCAACTTCAAACGTTTATCACGTAATAATATTCACATGCACATTCTAACTTGCACTTCAATGTGGGCAAGCCTGTCAATCAGTGAATGAGTTATTGTTTCACGCCACAGCCATAAAGCCGTAAATCTTTCACCCATCAAACATCGCGTGACAAACAATATTACGCAGGAATTAATGAATTAATTATTGCTTTACGTCGCAACGGGAATATTTCACCCATAGGCGACTATTGTGCAGGAATTCTGGCGTTTGAAGTTGCCCATGGAAAAACTAAAGGTATCATCATGAGAGACTTGTACCAAAGGCAGACATATGACTTATATTTTATTATATAAACCTGCAAAATTGGGTGCCAACTAGCTACATCATATACAATCCATAATCTTGTAATTTAGACAGAGCCACACCAGAGGTAGATAGTGAATGTGAGGTAAATAATACTTTGTACAGTGAACCCTCAATATAACACTAATTTGTGGAATCGTCTTACCTTCCCCGGTGGTATAGTGAAAACAAAGAATTATTTTGATCTGTAACTAGTTGTGACACAAATCTAATTTTTATCTTGGACTTTGTGGAAACTTTTAAAAAAACAAGTTTTGTTAATGCATTTTTGACAATAACAAATATCTTGTGTGAGGTGGCGTATGAGTGTGTGAATGGCAAGTGGAAAGCTGTTGTGAGTGCAACTTTTAGGGTATGTGGTGGGGCTGGTGGTAGAGTGTGTGGGTGGTGGTCACGGGTCAAGAACTGAGCTAGGATCTATTTAGGGTAGGGATATTAGGGGATCTGAAACTGACTAGTAATCCCCAATTTAGTTAATATTCCTGTTTGCAATTTATTTAAGACTACCAGTAAAGTAAATTCTTTTGGAAAAGACATCTCTGATGAAACGAGGTTTCAGTGATCAGACCATGTTTCAGTGTTCAAATCATGTTTCATTAATCAGACTATGTTTCAGTGATTAGAACATGTTTCAGTGAAGCCATCTTTGATCTCTGAAAAATAGTAGATATGTACTGAAAAAATGGCATCACAACTAAAAAGAAATGTGGTTTAAATGATAATGAATTTGTGATTTTCTTATCATAGGATAATGAAACGGAAGTTTGCATGAGGATGGTATGACAAGTTGAGAAAGTTAAATCTATGATTGCATCCGAATATAGAGTGTGCAACCCTCATTGTACATGTAATGTGGTAGATACAATGAAGAAAACAAAAATAATTTTTTAAATCATCAACAGTTTGTATACTATTAATCATTAATAGTTTAAACACTGTTATAAATCAGAAACACTGTAATTCTGCCAGAAAATAATAATCTGGTCAACTTTCATGCAATACACTATCAGCTCTCGGGATGTTCTAGCACCGAGGTTACAAAACATTTATCAGTACTACTTCAAGCAAAACTCAGATTTGAATGCAAAACTTGAGTTGAGCATAACATCGTACTCAAAAATGTATCCTAACCTCAGGGCTAAGGATCTGCTCCATTGAACAATCGTAGCTCTACGTGATGTAACTTCAAGAAACCATATCACGAGTTACAACTCGTAATGCTACAGTCATTCTATTGAACGCGACCCAATAATGTTTAGCTACTGGGTTGCAATTCACGATAGGGTCGTACCGGTAGTCCTGGTGTAAATCGAGGCGTATATCACTTCCTGCTATAGTGAAAGCATAATATACGACTCTCCTGTGAGGTAGAGTAACTAAAGGCATACAATCACGGGTTTGTTTACATATTTCATGGTAAAACATATTTTTACATGAAAGTATGTACATTTGATGTGTCTACACAAGTATATTGGGTAACCAGGTACATTTTCTGCATATCCCACTGGTTTTCGTTATTTTCATATTTTCATATTTTTTTAATATGTATAGTTATGTAGCTTTATTGGTACCAGTAGTCATGAATGGTTATTTTGACCATGTTCAATTATTTGAGTTATCCCCCTTAGTCAATTAGACTATAGAAAATTGGGATATTACAGTACATTACCAACTGATTATTCAGATTTCACCAGAAATATAAACTGCAATAGAATTTTACCTATCCTACATCGGTGAAAAGATATTTGGAGTTAACAAAAGCAATTATATGTATGCTAAGTGCATGTACTTTGCATTTTTGTGTGTCCAAAACGACAACTTTATCTGCGATGTATGCTTTTAAAGAAATTCAATTATCAGCATAAATTATCTATATTATTATTTTATTTAATAATTAATAATAATTTCTGCCATAATTAAGCTGACCTGCATGACCTAATCAGCTGCTAACAGAAAGATCAACCTTTGATCCTTATCAATGCATTAAACGCTATCAAAAGTGTTACCTACACAATGGTCATCATTAAAAAATTACAGCTATTTGATGACAACATTCCCACCAGCTACGAGAGATTCCTGCAGCGACATCAGCTGGCTGTTCACTTCCACCAGCTGCGTTTTCTTTGTGCACATAGTGCCACAGGAAGAGATCGGAGTTGTAAGGAGGCGGGAGTAACTATAACCATGTCACTTATATACAGCAGCCACAGGCAGAGGCAGAAGAGTGGCCCTCCATACCCCCTATGTACAGTACAGTGCTAGCAGATACAGGCACTACTGCCAGAGCCATAGGCAGTACGACAGCAGGACGCTGTACTCACAGACAGGTCACATGGAATACACGTGACACCATCAACAACGCAAAGAGGACGTCACTGAGAGGACATCACTGAAAGGACATCACTGAAAGGACGTGATGGCACGGAACTTCGTCCACTGACGAAATTTCACTTCTAGACTTCATTCTAACCATTTGATGCTGAAACGTGGATACTTTTCTTGGATAATTCTTACCGGCTGTCGTGAATTTGGAACAAGAAAGGGGGAAATAACTAAAATTCAAAGTGAAGTGTTGGCAAGAATTTCTGCTTTTCTCCAGATTCTTGCCGCTTTCAGATTCTTTCATTCCTCTGCCTGATACCAACACCTCTGAGGGAGTCGTGCACTTGAGCCTGAGAAATACGTGTGAAATAGAGCCCACATGTTTGGGCTGAAGATCTCTATGGGGATTATGGCAATCAGCTGATCAGAATGTTTCCGGTGTAGAAGAAACTGAGCATTAAATGAGTTTTAACCAATGCTGTGGGAATTATTTGGCTGGGAGTTGTTCAGATTCACGTTTATGAGATAACCTAATACCGTATGTACAAAATCCATTTTCAAAATAATTCGGACGCTTCCTGTTAGGAAGATAGTATCAGTAGAACACACGGTTCAGAATGGACTCTCGTGTCCAGTGTCGGACTCTGTTAGCCTGGATTGTGGGATGTTCGTGCTTTCTGATGACATCGTCACAAGGCGGCAACATCCCCATCGGTGCCGCGTCGTTGGCATTTGTGTTTGACATCACTGGATCTATGTACGATGACTTGGTGCAAGTGACAGAAGGTGCTGCCACAATATTGGCCACTGCTCTCTCACGGCGAGAAAAACCTCTGTATAATTATGTGCTTGTTCCATTCCATGACCCAGGTGAGTAAGATAATTAACTCGATACTTTTTTAATCAAACATGGCCAATCAATCCAGCATAGGAATTAATGTATGTTGTTTGTGTACTGCACATTACGCCTGCCTTCACAAGTACATGTATATGACCGTCCTATTATTGTATACGTGTAAATCTATTAATGAATACAGGCGGGTGTTAGCTCAATGGTAGAATGTTTGGACTTCTGAGCCAAAGATTCCAGGTTCAAATCCCGTCCATGGAGCCCAGTATCAATGTTCACAGGAGTTACCTTTCCGACACGATCATGAAGGGATGCACTATCTGTACTGTGACAATACAGTTATCATCCTGTCAGTACCAGGATTCATTAATGAATACTATATTATTTTATTAGTTAACATCTTGCTATTTAATAGTACCAGCCAAGGCTCACTTGATTCCTCCTGCCAAGAACTGACAAACCATGATATAAGTGGAACAATCTTGAAAGCCTAAACCCCAAATTTAAAAAAATAAATCATTAATGAATACTATATTATTTTATTAGTTAACATCATGCTATTTAATTATGTTCATGAACAGACAGTTAAATGGTCAATGGATATGTACTTATTAAGGGCGGGTGGTAGCGCAGTGGTAGAACAGTTGGACTTCGGAGCCAAAGGTTCCAGGTTTAGCGATCCTTGGTTCAACTACCAACTAGCTTGAAGGTTTATGCTATAAATGCATTACCCATTGTTTCCTACCATGAACTGCCATAGGTCTTGAAACTTGAATTAGTCACTAATGCTTGTACCATAGGGGGCGGGTGGTAGCACAGTGGTAGAACAGTTCGGAGCCAAAGGCTCCAGGTTCAAATCCCGCCCCGGGGGCCCGGCATCAATGTTCGCGAAAGTTGCCTTTCTGACGCGATATTGATAGGA
>JAUTBT010067070.1:0-14105 GCA_032361225.1 Lepetodrilus schrolli
AGTTAACAAACTATAAACCACGGCGATGTATACCACACATCCGGTTCCTGTAGACCTGCCTATAGTAATATTTCAACAATACAATTAGTTCTCTCAGTCACATCGACGTACGAGACATTACAGTCTCGGCTGTCACTTGACTATTATCCCTTCTTCAACACTGCCATTTTGCGGATTTAAATCTTCATGTTCTCAGAATTATTTTTTGGAATTACGCATAAAAGAAGCATCATCCAAATGTTTCTATATAATAATTATTGACAAACTGCCAAATACAACGCGGTGGCGGCAAACATCCTTCAAGTCGGACTTACTGTAAGCTAACATCAACGCAGGCCTCATCTTGAAGTCCTCCATTGGTGGCTTTACTCTGCGTGCAACGAGACAAGTCAGCTTGGGACAACACTCCATTACATAGTGAGTGAAAATGGTGAAATAATTATGATACATTCTACTCAAGATATTTGCACAGATTGATATTCTATGATATTGTAACAATGATCATGTCAAGGGATTTGCCACAGCACCAGGTTCAACCGACATCTCTAGTAGATATGATCGTCTTCAAGTGCAAACAAATTGTTATTTGTTAATGTTGTCAAAATATCTCTGTTGACACATGCATTAATCTTGTATCATTTTCGCCAAGCATGTCAGCAGTTAAGTGTTCAAGTAAAATTGCAGCCACATGTTTCCATTATATCATCTATAATGTGTCAGTGCAGTGAAGCTTCACTTGTATATTTAATTCAGCCGAAAATTCAATATTTAATATACAATCCAGTATCCTATCTCCTGGCTGAACATGATACATCAAAATAAGTACAAGGAATTGTAACGGCTGGGTAAGCATAACACACAATATAGACATATGCACAGGTGTTAATAAGTGTTAACATCTTAATTAACTAACGCAAACGCACGCACACACGCACACGCACACACACACACACACACGTATATATATATATATATATATATATATATATATATCTTGCTAAAAATGGCTGTCACCCCTATTCTATTTGCTATTATTTGTCCTGTTTTACGGAGAGAAAAAAATATGCGACCATTTTCTTAAGATTATATCTATTTCGTAAATAAAAGTGTTTATGTGGTATTAGAAAGTGACTTTGGGGTGACAATCCATATTAGCATGGGTATACATAGAGTTTTCCTGTCATAGAGTATTCATGTCATAGAGTTTTCCTGTCATAGAGTAATCTACGCTAGTTACTCCTCCTGGGAAATGGATAACGCGTCAGAAGACAAAGAATACTAGCCTCGTAAAACGATGAGAAAGCAGCATAAATTGTATGTGTCACGACAAGAGTGAGGCGCAATAGTAATGTGTGATAACATCGTGACACTTAGTGGCATTAACACATTGTACCAGTGATGCAATAATACATCACTATCGCATTAACACATTGTACCAGTGATAGAACAACGCATCGTCCAGTGAAATTAACATATTGTGTCATTGATATCACACTGCTTCAATCTTTGACATTAAGACATTGTTCCAGTAATATCGTGATGCATCACTCTGTGATGTTCACATATTGCGTCATTAATATGACAAATGTGTCACAATATGCGATTGTGACACCACTACAACAGGCTATATAGGTTAATTAGTACACACCAGATACGCATAGCAGCTAAATGTTAAATTCACTCTGGAACTAGTATGTGTAGCTCGCCTGATCAGTGAATCATACCCCGAGCTGCACTCCTGTGTCAGTACCGACGATAACCAAAATATTCTATAAGTAGGTGAATTGATATTATTCTCACTACACTTAAACAGAAGGTAATATACTATGTACATGCACACAATGCCTCCTAACAGTTAGGATATGCACGGAACTCAACATCCACGAGAGGTGTAACTATTTCTACAACTCGTAAGTAATTAAGGAAGACTAGCATGCTACCACGTGCACTGTCCATTGTCTACAACTTACAGTTCTGAAAATTTTACATTGCCACTAATTGGCATACCTGTGTGTCTGTGTGTGTATGTCTGTGTGTGCGTGTATGTGCGTGTATGTGTGTGTGTGTCTGTGTGTGTGTGTGTGTGTGTGTGTGTGTCTGTGTGTGTGTGTGTGTGTGTGTGTGGGTGGGTGGGTGTTTGTGCTACTTCTTGTTTTTGTAGAGGCATGACATCAATATTGAATTTTTTATTTATTTCTGATACTAGGGGAATTAATGAACCATAATTGGGAGTGATGATGATTTAATGTCGACTAGATATCATACAATATTCCAGGATTGATGGCAGTGAATAAGTTTATATTAGACATACTATACTGCACACACTGGCGTCTTGCTTGTCCAGATTTAATATACTATTACCATACATATTACTATCACTGGTGATTACGTGACTACTGATTAAGGTCTATGTACCCGAAGCGAATACCATGGCAATAGACCAGGTAGTGTTAGCGTTCTGGTAAACATAATTAAGAGACAGGATCTAATTCTCTAAAGTCTGGGTGGAAGTGTCCGCTGTTATAGCTACAAATGGAAAGTGCACTTAACCAGTATGTCGCTAATCGATGATGACCAATAGTCCTGCCTTAATTGGAGGTACAAGCTAATCAGTCTGCTGGCCCAATCTTGCTATCTAAGCCTTGATAATCGTCATCGACCGAGACCATACAGTTGTATTTTGCTATAGTTGCCATAGCCGCTTGTGTGAGTTTCTGCCAAAAAAACATTCACTCTGCATGTTTTGTGTCCAATGGGATCTATGCTGTTCGTGCCACGCCATCAATTCTTTCATCCATAAACAGAAGGCCTTTTCACCTTAGAGTCACTACCCGCCCATTGTGGCACAGCATCCCTACGGTAACTAGGCAACCAGATCCCGAATCGACGCCAGCTCAAGAGTGAAACAAGATGGCGGCCATCCATACGGCAATAATAATATGACACGGGACGGTTCATATGCTGTATACAAATCAATGTATCAGTTAATTGTCACGCGTCAAGATATGCACAGATAATTACTAATTATCCATAACAAGGCCACGATACTATACGAATTCTTGACATTTTCTATTAAAAATAATAACTTGCAAAGCAGACTCGATGTGTAACAGGTTGTAAACATGTATAAAATATAAACAAAACTCAACTCACAGCTCCTACGTTGGCACCGGTGTTGTATGTGCTAGGTCAAGCAGGTACTGCACGTGTAAATCCACGCACTAGCCAGTTGGCACACATTTGATGAAAACATAATAACACACAGAAGACACTTAATCACAAGCTTCCAGAAAAGGTATTAAAACACTTGTGTCACAGTTACTTACTCAGAAAGATGATGCATATCAGGACCGAGCCAGCGGTGTTTAACACTGCTTAATTTTGGAGCAATTTTCATCCAAATCCATTTAAAGTAATCCCTTTACAGCAAGTACCAAGAGGATGAGGCGAAGTATTCCCGAACTGACTCGCCGGTCACATGAGAAGGGCATCCTTTGGCGTACACACACACACACTTTCTCTCTCTCTCTCTCTCTCTCGCCGCTTAGCCGATGTCCCGTAAATATGGAAACGTGAACGTGTCGTCTGCTGAAGCTTTACATGGCACAAGTTACAGAAGTGTAGATCTAACCACACAACTACTTCTGGTATATCCATATATGACTCATTACTCAAAGACTGTTTTAATGAATTTATGGTGCTGAAGCGACCTCATTTGCATGTGTTAAGTTTGATTTCTGTTAGCCAATAAAATCTTAGCAGGGCTGGAAGAGTCCATGCTTGTTACGTCACACGAATCACCCTATCATAAAATATTTGTGAGCGCGAATCCCACTAGGCCTGCCAGACTGTGGAGTATAGGAACCGTGGATGTCTGTCCGCTTCCAGAGGTTTTGTTCCCAGGCACACAATTAGATGCCAGCACACTGAATTATTTGGAAGATGGCCGTCAAAACCTATCCGTGTATCGATGGGCCCCGTGCGATACAACAAAACAGGTATCGAGCGAGTCCAAGTGTTGTCTAGAAGGTCCCGTGTTCTGAGGAAAACCCAGTGCCTTTACAACTGAATTGATTAACTTAATTTTCATTGAAACTAGCGATAGTACCGCTCTTGCAGACTTCTGCATTGCCAGCCCAGGTTATTTGCTAAGGTAACACCAATCAATAGCGTGTATTTAATCCGCAACTCCGCAGCGCGGGCCGCCCATCCGGGCACCGTCGGGTTTTTAGCATAATCCACCGTGAAGGTGATGGCAACAGTCTATTGGGTACACGCTTCTCAACTAATAATGTATAGCTTTCAAACAATTGTTGCTTTTTTTTTCTTCTGCTATGTTATCGTTGTTGCATTAAACTTCCAGCCAATGGCCTTGCTCGTTATAATATTCTTGCCAATATGAGGAACGTTCTGGCTTTGGCCACACCTGCTGTACTAAGACTTCAGAGAGCGAATTATGATGATACTGTGCTAACAAAATGTATTCCATTCGATTCGTTGGGTTTAAATTGTAGCAATTTATAATTGTTTTATATACTTCCTGGTTTTGGAAAATCTTTGAAGCACGTTTCATTAGGAGATAGTGGTACACCACCAGATACAAACCTAATACACCCATACATCTAGGTACACCCATACATCTAGGTACACCCATACATTGATAGTAATACAAACGAAGTACCAATTTCAGTAGTGATTTTTTTTATATTTTTTTTTTTGGAATTGCGGTTTAGAACAGCTTTCAAGATTCTTTCACTTACATCACGACTTGTCAGTTTAGGGCAGGAGGAATCCCGCAACAACCGTAGCGCTGAATGTTGCAGTAAACCTGCGAGCACCGGCTGACAAGACCAGGGATGAAAACTGCATTGCCACTCTACAGACAGCGTATCCTATCAATATCGCGTCAGAAAGGTAACTTTAGCGAACATTGATGCCGGGCTCCCGGGGCGCGATTTGAACCTGGAACCTTTGGCTCTGAAGTCCAACTGTTCTACCAATGCGCTACCACCCGCCCCTCAGTAGTGAAAACAACTATCTAAATGAATGTAGATAGGGTGTGTAGTAATCTCTAGTACTATTAGTTTGTATACGGGAGAAAGAGAGAGAGAGAGAGAGAGAGAGAGAGAGAGAGAGAGAGAGAGAGAGAGAGAGAGAGTATGTCTTTTTCAAGTTTAATACAATAATTATTTGGAAACTTCAAAAATGGTACAGACGACATCAATGAATATCAAAACAATTGCCAACAGTACAACGTATTCCCGAGGTCATAACTGAATATCTTCCATGAGGAAGACTCATATTAATGGCGATACTGACAGCCTCTGTGTGTGTGCGTGCGTGTGTGTGTGTGCGTGGGTGCGTGCGTGTGTGTGCGTGTTTGCGTGCTTGTGTGGCTGTGTTTTCATATGGCATTCGAAATTACATTCTCCTTTAGATGCCACCGCCTGAACCATATTACTACTGTTGATAAAACAGCTGATGTCTGAACTTGCCGTACTTCCACTCGAAATATTTTCTTATTAAGATTTTCCGAGACAGGAAAGCCTGATTGAAATAGCAACATGTAGCTGGGTTGACGGTGACCATCAAGACATACACAGACATCTACAGGCAATTACCAGCACGTGTCACTGGTGTCCTTGTGCTGACCATGGCCAGACCAATGCTTAGGGGCTTGAGAAAATGGACGTCACAGGAAGAATTATGGAAAACCATGTATACAATTCTTGACAAACTATCTATAATAAAGTGGACTTCCTGTCAGGAGATGTTGTTTTCAGTGTCAGACATTTCTAGTGCATTTAACCAGCTTCCGGATGGAGGCATGTAGAGTTGCAATATATAGCAGAGAGTGTTTATAATTCAGCAAGGAGAATCCAATATAACCATGTATGATTATAGTGCTAACTAACTAACTAAAAAATGCTGGTATATGATTTTAACATTATGTTCTCGGTACTATACTAGTTTTAGGTACTATCGTAGTGGGTACATTCTTGAACTCTCACCCAAGCATCACGAATACGTTCAAGAATAGACATTACGTGTTAGCATGCACTAACTTGCGTGCATGTGTATATGTGCTACCACCACGCTATATGTTGTGATACAATATCGATATATTATTCTATATAACTGAATGCCAATTTGATTGAAGCAACTTCTTCATTGGTAATGACATAGTAATGGTAGGTTAGTCAATTGACCAGCCACTTCATCGTTTGAACGTTTTGTGGACAAATTACAGCTCAAAATCGACCAAGTCTCGAAATCGAAGTTTCCATTAATGGTAAATACGGCAGGGTGTGATTGGAGGACACAGAGCCTGTGGGGTAAATGTGAGCACGCCACAGGATTACCTCCAGATAGAGGTGGCGTCATTAGATCGCCCACAACAACAACTTGGACTAACCCTCTCCCTGTTCCACGGTACATATTGATAATTAACGGCGGCGGTAATGGTATGTCTTTTACAGACGTTTAATGACAATACAAGATATAGGTCATAATGGTTTCATTTTCCGTAAGGAACTTCTATAACATTTTAGACGTGCACGTTACTCTTCAAATAAAACAATAGCTCCATGCATCCCGATATTGCATTGTGACATAATATGCACGTGTATGGTTTGGAGATATTTAAATGATTGTGAACGGCCTTGGTGTTGATTGTTGATAGAAAGTAAGTTTAAAGTAGGTTCTAATAGAGCTTAGTGTGCATTAATGTCGAAATGCAAATTCCTATATTTCTCTATTTGTCCCTTTGGTAATTCTATATCATTCTTCAGCTTTTTCTCTCGAGTGCATTTAGCCAACTGATCCTCATTAGCATTGATTTTACTATTTGTTTCCTGCACGTACATAATAATATACTATTTCCCATGACCCACTCGCGCCACACAGTTCCATGAGGGGATTATTATTATTGTCAGTGTGTATACATCCGCATCCGTTATCGCGAAGTTCTACGTTATATTCACAGTCCACACGTAAAGGCATACAATCACTATTCATTGACATATTTTATGGTCAAACGTAATTTATATACGTCAAACATACAACGTAAGTATATACAAGTATATCTGGCAACAAGACACATTTTCAGCTCCGGTTAAATCATCTGCAAATACAATCACTTATGATGGGAGGCGAATTATCATATGAATCAAGAATGGATTTATTAAACAAATCAATAAATAATAGCGACGGAAAGTCACATTTTAAAGTGGATTTTCTAGTACGAATATTCAAACCAAAATCTTATATACTATTCCCAGATATTGCGAGATGTAAATACAATACGTCTATCAAATACATCAGATTGGCCAACATAAATTACTCTTTTATATTTTGAGTAAGACAATTTAATATCATACTGATATTATTAAAAAAAAAATTAAAATTATTTAATAACAAATAATATAGTGACAAAGGCAGGTGTTTCAAGTATACTTTCCAGTACATAGTCTAGAAAATAATATAAGTAGAAATAATTTCTTACTGCCTTTGATATTCCAGTTAAATCATGCAAATGCTACCAGTTAGTAAATTGTCAAAAGCTGGGTTAATAAGTAATATGTATACATTGTTAGCACTGACTACAGGGCAACACCACGGCGTGATTTGTTGCTGTAACTCAACCCCTCACAGGGGAGAACCGCGGGTAACTTCAAACTTTGGGGGTACAAGTACCTGCACTTACGCGGATGCAATTCTCCTCCTGTGAAGCCTGTGAAGGGCGAACTTCACTTGTGTCACGACACCGCAAAAGAAAAGAATTCGCTGTCCACTTCCTTATAATATACTAGTATTTCTTTATCTACTATCGTAAAACTCTGTTGAATTGTTTAACGGCATACAATCACAGATTTAGTGGTCATTTTGGATCGAATGGGAGTTATAAATGCAAAGTATATTTACTGTATGTATTAATATGGCTTTTGTACCTCAAGTAATTTCTTTCCCATTCAATTTCAGCGGTAAAATGGCTCACTCACATCGCCAACCATGAACATTATCATCTCCAGTGATACAGAATATATACAGGTAGTTAGCAAAGATGACATTCGGAATTTCTAGGGGAAGTCGGAGACTGAACTCTTTGAAGCAGAAAATGGGCTCGATGACAATGATTGTATTAAAAATCGCGAGATAAAAACATTAATTAAATATGAAAATATTGAAATATTTCAAATTTACATACTTACAGGTAACAATGCGTTTGACAATGAAATATGTCACCAAACCGTGATTGAATGTCTTTAGGCCACCTTATATATTGCGATCAAATGACTTTCGGCAGTCATCAAGTGCCCACTAATTTGACAACAAGCAAGTGTAATGTTATTGGAATATCTAACAAAAAGGAATTTCTTTTTATACTGGGAAGTACTGCAACCTCTTCCTCTACTGTAAACATTAATGACATTGTGTGGAACTATGGTTTCTAAATAATGAGATGGTCATTCATTCCGGTGCTCCCATGCACACAAGCCATTGAGACAGAAACACTAATATTGATGTAGACGGATACACTTGTAGATACTGTGATCAAGGAGGAACCACGTCAGACTGAACTGGGGAATATTTGGCATTCACAGTGACATGTCACGTACACCGTACATCTCACGCCCACGCAAACAGCCCAATCATGTCGCCATGTACACATCTGAGTCCAATCAAATCGCCCAATCATGCCACTATGTATACATCTAACCTAAATCATGTCGATGTGCACGCACCTGATCACAATCATGCCGCCATGTATACATCTGAGTCCCAATCATGCTCTCTCCCAATCATATAGTCACGTACAAACATGAATACCAAACCTGCATGCCCTAATGTACACATAATGCCCCAATCATGCCCGTATGATATACACTTGAATCAAGGTAATGCCATTACGCACACATCTGGCTACCAATCATGCCACGTACACATCTGAATAATATGGTCACGTACGCCTCTCCGTCGCAATAATAACCTCACGTACACATCTGTCCCAGATATTGCCTCATATACACATCTGTCCAAGTTATAGCCTCCGGTACACATTTGTTTCAGTTATAACCTTTCGTACACATCGAACTGGTACAGGTATATAGGTAAATTGAAGGTAGAACGCATTGCGGGAGGTATTCAAACATGGCAGTACTAAACCAATCAAATGCAGTACTACTATTTATGGTAATGCATCCAGGATATGCCATGCGACTCGCAAATTCATCTACCAAAACACTCGTCATCATGAATTCTGTTTAATAGTCAAATATAGGGCTACACGGCAAGCGTATACTAGTATCGTTTGTTATCACCGTGTCGTGTTGAATGACATGGGTAGATCCTTATACCATAGTTTGTCCAAAACAATAATATAAAGTAAAATATATTAATCTTTCACTAGGGAAGAAGGGAGATAACGTGGTAGACATCTGCATGCCATTTAACGCTAGGTAAGGGTAGACGATCGTCACGTGACACATAGACATCATCGTCACCACAGGTCTACGTATATACACAGATAAAGAGCCTAGCTCGGCCAAAATCAATGAAAGATACTATTGTATACACCCAGGTTTTACTCGTGGCAAACAAAGTATTGAAAATCAATGAATGCCTCTCAGGGGAAGTAATATGAACGGCCAATGGGAGTACAGTTTTAAGAAGAAAAAAGGGGCGAGAACGAGACTGGAGTCTCTGAGCATGCGCGTGTATACTTTCCCCTCTTACACCACTTCCGTTCCCTATTAACTTAATACGTTTGTCTGGTATCCTGACGTTTAGAGACCTTCATTTATTAATACTATTAAGTTAACAGCTATTCGAGATATGTTCATGCATTTAAGTATTTCTTGTTAATTATTATAGAAATTAGCATAAACTAAGTCTATAAATATCCACGTAGTACGTAACATGACTAGGAACGGTAATGTGTTATTTCATAGGAGCAGGTTATATTATTACTGTAATATTATTCGTATACAAGTTTGTATATTTGTGTGTCCATATGCGTCTGTGTGTTCTTGTGTATGCTACCTATACAGATTATGATGGTGAAATATATTGTCCTTATAATACAGTAACCGTTTTGGGGCTAATGCCGTTTTAATGTCGCATAGGTAATTACTTCTTTGTGAAGCTTTACCAGACTTGATAGTATAATGTTATCTAGAGTAATTTACTTTATTACGTGTATTAGCCACGACCTCGACGGCACGTGTAACTGAAAAACTACACCGTGTCATTAGCATCACCAGATGATGCTACCCAGCGATACCAGTTAGACTTCAAATACAGATGTTTTCAATAAACGACCGTAAATACCTTACAAAAACAGCAACCTACAATGCTTTACACGGCCAGAATGGAGGCTGGGATGTCATTAACCAATGGCTCTTCGATTTCCAATTTCCTAAATACTGATCAGACACAGACACGAGAAAACACACAGCACTACGGGATATTTTCATACATACATGATCAAAGAATACCACATATGCCATGGGAATATTTATTCAGTGATGTTATGTGGTATGGTTAGTAAGCTCAAACGCATATATCTTCTGGCACCCCAGTGTGGAAATTGCAACGTTTGAATATTTCTAAAATAGGACTGACCAAAGTTAAAAAGCACCAATTTCTGTTATATTCAATTTCCGAACCAACTACTTTTTATCTAATTAATTTCCGCCTAGCGAACCAGGTGGTGGTGAGGGCAAGTGGCACTAGCAGGTCGCACCACCTCATCACGTCCACCGCCAGATATAGCTGTTTAACTCCAACAAATAGAACGAATCGTGGAGGTAATACTGTCACATACTATCACAAATAGATACTTTTTTGGTGGTCATCTACCGTACTATTTTTCGTTGACGTGTGTATGTGTTGTAGATAGTTATGGACCATACACAACTGATACATTATGTGGTTGTTTGGTACAATAAATTCAGTAGCATAATCACTCATTAGTATTGTTTTGTCTAACTGCATGTATGTGCTCATAAAACATGATTCAATCATTTGTGATGTTCTTATTACTGTAATATTTAACAATTAATAATGTGTTCATATTCAAGAGAAATCCTGTCCATTTCGTATATTTTCTCATTCATAAATCTACACGCTTTGCAAGTATTACTAATATGCTTTGCATGATATAAATATTGATCTTGTAAATATGCTTCTCATTTCGTCTGCTAGAAGAAAAAAACGTTCCTGATCCCTTTTAATTAAAATAAAATGTAATTATTTTTTTAGCATCATAATTTCAAGACTGGATACAAATCTTACTAAGAATAACCCAACCACAACTCTATGTTTTGTCTATTCAGCCTGTCATTCAGAATCGGGTCACAGAATGTTGTTTCCATTACGAATCCAAAATTCAAATTCTAAACCAACTTTCATAATCCTAAACAGCCTCAAATCAAGGTTAATAAGATCGTGTGTAATGGCTCACACGGGTCGATCGGTTGTACGACGACTCTACGATTGGTCGGACGATTGGTTGTTCTAGTCATACGATCTCGGTCGTTGGGAATCGAATAGCACGTACGCTTTCACGGTGCGATTCGATGCATCGTTACATCCCGTGTGAGTCCACCTTAACATGTCGTATGATTGGTGCGTAACGCTGTCCCCGCTGTCGACAACCATCGACATCTGTAGAAGGTATTAATCAAGCATGGAGTAGGTTTTAGCTAAAGTTAAGTCAATGATAAACACAATTTGAGAAAAAAATATTAATGAACGCTACTTAACAAGTATAAAAATCGCAAAAATAAATATTGCTTTTCTTGAGACCCAATGTTTAGCAAAGATAAACATCGGTGGCATATTTAATCGATATATCAATTGGGATCTCTGAATGCAGTTAAAAAAAACCAACACGATAATCATATGTAAAAGACAACATTTCAGTATTGACCCACATTGTAAACACCAGTACCATCACTTGATAGAATGGTGCCATCGATAACATCTGCACATATCAAGCAGCCTGCATCCATGCAAGAGGAAATAAATGCTATGACATGATGAAAATATGTATAATGTATACACATACGAACCCATCTATGCTGCTGGCAAACGTACCCTCCTCCCTTTTTAAAACCCTCCGCATTATGGGTAGAGCCCAGTATCCGTACTACCAAGGAAAGTATGGACGAGACAGGGGATACCGTGCCATCATATAATAACAACACTAGGCACTAACTAATTCAACACTTCTGACTAAACTATAAGTGTAATATATTCACTATTAAAACTACAGCAATATACAGAGGTTCGAAACTGCGAGTTAATTGTATTCATATTTCTGACAAATGATATAAAGCGTGCACTGTCCAGATCGTTGGGAAAACCCTTGGGGTATCTGGCGTACACTTAATGCGAGAGGTTGGAGGCGGCTTGAGTAATGGACGTAGAAAAGAGCAAATGGTGGGAAATAAAATAATCATATTCGATACAATATTATTTGGTGGGGAGGAAAGGGAGCACTTTCTACCTATTGTATTGAAACGGAGACGTCCGTGGGGGAAAGGAACTACTTTGTCCTCGTCATCGGAACGCGCACTCTGGCAGCCATTGGGAAGATATGGCAATACCATGCAATCATCACCGATCGTGTATCACATTGAAAACAGTTGGATTTCTATGTTGTGAGTTCTGAATGTATTTTGAATATTGCAATTCAGATCTCCTTATCTTTTTGACACAACAGTGATTATACTGTGAAATATACCACGAGTGTGTTATCATGTACATCACGTGACCTCTACCCATCATGGGGAGTGACCTGTTTTATCAAAACGTGTAACCCCTAAAACAAACAAGTAATTTACCATATTTGGAAATAATTTAATATTTGATAACGCATTTGCTATTGGTTGCCCCTATTCCATAGCATAGTGTGTTCAAATCCAAAGCTGACAGAAAAGGCTTTTATCGTATTCAGTTGGTTATTTGTTGGAAAGCACCCCACCTCGGATGATGGAGATTACAAGAACATGGTCTTCCCGAAAATACAACAAACAACATACGTAATTCCACTTGGATGGGGTGAAGTTCCCCACGTACACGGGGACACCAGATCAATTCTGTCGATTACATTATTGTTGACAGTGCTCCTAGTATGGAGAATATTTCGTAATTGAAGACAATACTTACATTTCGTTTTCATATCTTCACAATCAATCCTAGATAAACAGACCACGGCTGTTAATAAGTAATTCCATAACCATCAACGTCTGAATTCGTTTACAGATCCACATGGCTCCCAAACCAAGCAATCGCACCAGTTCAGAGACACCTAATAGTCCATCAAACGCATAGTCAGGACTAATTTGCTGAACAAGGAGAGAAATGCCCTTAAGGAATTCACAAATGCCCGTATTCTCAGAAGCCCCGTTGCAAGGTCTCTGAAACCCGACTGCTTCAGTCCCACTGATAACGTACTGGTCAAGGACTAACGGATATTTATGAATCATCATCAGAATTGCATAGTCAATGTCCAGCACTTATGTCATTTCTGATTACTGACTGAAGTTCTATCCCTATCCTTATTGGGAAATTGCTGTATCGACCATATATGAGTGTTGGTTCACGAGTCAGTTCGATGCGACCTTTTCCCATACCTGCCGTGGGATTTAACGTCTTTGTAGAAGACCTGTTTAATGTTTTCAAATGACCACTGACGACTTGTACACTATACCCCGGCCGTTTGATACGCAAAATTAGATTCCACAATCATGCATATTTAATAAAGGGGATGGGATACTCGGAAATTAAAACTGATACTAAAATATATTTCTAGAGAAACCTTTTTCATTTGGTGGATTGCATATTATCGTCCAATGTTGGCACACATTTTAAGTAAATTAACTTGTCACAAAGACATATAGAACATTCGTACTATTCTGCAGTTCAATAACGACTTTATAAACAAGTAACATCAACATAATGATGATGCTTTCATATCAACAATGTTTACTTTGTGTAAAACGCGTCATTTTTGTTTGTTTGTTCATCCAATGCATAACGTCACCTTTCAAATATTGATATGAATGTGTACACACATGTACAGTTTGTAATGTACTCCC
>JAUTBT010067092.1:0-14099 GCA_032361225.1 Lepetodrilus schrolli
TGCTCGCAGGTTTACTGCAACATTCAGCGCTACTGATGTTGCGGGTTTCCTCCTGCCCTAAACTGACAAGTCGTGATGTAAGTGAAAGAATATTGAAAGCGACTCTAATTTTTAAAATAAAAACAACAAACAAAACAAACATTTAATCCGCTATATAATCCGGGCCCTCCTGTACGAAATGGTGTAACTCTTAAGGTTACTTTAATGTCATCCATTCAATGGTGTAATCTATGGCCAATGTTAAAGTTAAGATTATTCTAGAGTTGCACAATTTTGTAATCTATGGCCAATGTTAAAGTTAAGATTACCCTAGAGTTGCACAATTTTGTACATGAGAAACCTGACAAGGATTAGATGGTGGCGATTGTTTGCCTTCTCGTGCTAAAGTGATAGTTTGGGTTGCATTGTTTAAATGCAAGTTTAAATGCGAACGATGACCATGGGAATAATATGCTGGTGCTGCTGAGCTATTTCGCATTGGAGGTCGAGTGCCTTGGCCATTGGGATGCATGCTATCATTTAAATGGTCGAAATCTGCCAGAGTATTTTCAATATGTGCTTCCATATGCTGTTTCTTCATCATTAAGAATCAGTAACTAAGCATATCTGTTCTGTTGCTAGATCCGATGATATCCTACAACTTTCCATGTCGGCCTAACCTTGTATGTACAGCTGTTGAAGTACTCGTAGGTTTGAGCTGAAATATGTGTCTATTTGTGCAAAGATTGGACTTTATCCAAGGAGCTAAGAATATTTTCAATATGACCGTCCACGGCACATATATTAGAAAAGTCAAATTAGCATCGTGTATGCTTCAATTATAAGGTTGGTGGTAGCACAGTGGTAGATCATCAGACTCGCGAGCCAAATGTTCCGAATATGAACCCACTCCTAAACCTAACTTCAATGTCCACTGATTGCCACATTCCTGATGCAGGTATTATCAAAATCGCTGTCTGTACTATCATATCATCCTTGGTCCGTCAGTACCGCCAGTACATACATGTTTACAGCAACATTAAATGCTACAGTTGTTGCAGTTTTCCCTCCTGTCAATGGACACGATCCAAATACGCCAGACCGAAACAAAAATCAATTTAGGGAAGCTTGCATAAAATCATTAAACCACCAAAACTCTTTTGACATCAATCAATTAGGCTTAATGAGGCCTTCATCTAGCTATTTCTGTCTAGACGTAATTTCAGCAACCATCTGTAGAATTTTGTTGATTAGTTACATGATCGTGTGACATCTATAGTAGGCTGACCGTGTTTCAGACGTTCTTGTGGACACCTTTACGGCAAATAATTATACACTTTGTCTATTAGTTCATGTAAGTTCTCAAAAGTTGGTTTTCTGCCCAATATGCACTATTCTTGGCAGATTAGCACATTTTAGTATGTCATGGAAGAAGCTCATCTGAAGGTTTAAACAATATTTGTTGACATCCTTATTTATTCCATTTAATTTGAAATGCATGCCACGTTCCTTTGGCGATACATAAGATCGGTGTTTTCAAGTATTAAAGGCCCTGCAACAGAGTATGTGTTCATCACACAAGTAGGATAAAGACGTGCCTGTTAACAGATGTTTTTTTAAATAATTAAATTCATGTTCCTTTTTATCACGCGTTCATTTGCGAACAATCTATGCTATATGGAAAGGACCATACTTTGAAAAAGAAATATATATGGCTCGAGCCATTGGCCTAATCCTTCATACCTATAACATATTTTCCCAATGGCTCCAGACATGTATATTATTGTCCATATCTAAGATATCTGGGTGAAAGATTCTGCTCCGACGGCGACGTAAAGCAATAAGATATCTGTCAAAAACGAGAAGTTGTCTCTAGTTGAAAATGTAGAGGACAACCAAGCTTATAACAATTTAATGAAAACTACGGGCATAGTTTATGCAAGATTATGTTACGTATGTTTAACAAACCCTAGACGTGAACAAACAGCTTGATATTTGTCCCAACAGTTTTTACTTTACTGGATTTGTTGGCTTAACTGACCTTCCAAAGCGAGTGGTAAACAGCACATAATGATTGCTGGAGTTGCCTTGCATCAGTCATGCTTGGATAGTGTTAGTCTGGAACAGCCCAGCTTGCGCTGAATTATTGACAACAGTCTGTGCCCAGTTTAGGATTACCATCATGCATTAGTTCTTAAACATACGTTGATGGCAAACTATTAGCATGCGTTCGGCGGTGGAGCCAATGAAGCATACACCGCATACTAGCAATAGATAATGGTAAGATAAACTGCTCTGGAAAGCACTGGAGTAGTAGACTACATACATGCACGTCTACAATAGTTACAGAGCTGTGTTATTATGCAGTAGTATCATGGTGAAACACCTTACTGATGCCATCAGTGACCACTATATTGTAAATGGTAGTTGTGTATCTGTACCACAATGTCCTCATTGCTGGATATTGTAGAGTCGCAATAAGCATATTAAGGTACCCAGTAAGACATGTAAATTCGCTATAGGGTACCATCTCATTGTCCTACCTCGCTCAATAATGACAACTGAATATCTTTGAGTTGCATTGCCATGTTGGGAAGCTACCAAGTGATACCGGTCGTTGGATATTCTAGAACTGGGACGTGTTGAGTGAGGTAGGACAAAGCTATGGTATTCTAAATAGCAGATGCATTACTAGGAGATATCGAAGTAGGAGCCCAATTTCAGATGTATAATTGGGACTTATTGAGGAGACACAGCTGAATATTCTCCAGTGGCTGGAACATACTTAGAATTTTACTGGAGTTCATACATGATTAAGAAATCTTGACTTGAATCCGTGCTTTTTCTCTCCCTTTTTCCTCTTCCGAATTGAATTTGGTCGCCAATCTTATTAATTCCGTGATGGGATTTTTTTTTTATTGTCTTCTAATGACATAGAATTATTGTATGTAGCCTGTGAATTTTATCCAGCATTGATTAAGCCTGAACGTCGATATGAATGTTTTTGCATGTTGTGCATTTCCGGGGACCATTGGAGACACCTATAGAAGAATAAAATAAATCATGCCCACGGGATTATTCCTAATGAGATGGAGGTTTTCAATTCTGTCCTTTTTAGAAAGCATATTATGATGACCTTCATGGAACAGTCATGGGAATGAAATGTGAATGACAGTATAGTTATCTGTGCATGGTCTCTGGCAATACGCCATATCTAGAAGCACAGGAACAGTAGATCGGTGTTATGCTTCTAGATCAATGCGATTGGCGCCAGTATATACTTTTTAGAATCTTCCACCAGTTGTCATTCGATAGTTTTTTTCTGGCAATTTACCTCACAAGGGTGCACTCAGTTAGCATGTTGAGATAATTACGTATCCCACTGCTGGGGGGAAGACATCTAAACATATTCAGACGAATATCTGCTGTTTTCCCATTGATTTTTCTGTTTCAAACTGACGATCGAAACTTTCGCGTTTATTTACATATTATGTTATATTCGATCGTTAAGTTGAGATTATATTACATTAGGTATTGACAGTAGTCCTCGTCTTTGTTGTTGATAATGTCGTCCTGGCGTCTGTCAATTCTTGCCACATGCATAACCTGCTGACTTGAAGGAAATAATAAAGTCTACACTTTAGTTTGCAATCCTCTAAGACATTCAGTGGAGCTGATATATATATATTTTGTGTTTGAATATAGATTCTTACAAATAGACATAAATCCTGAAATTCACATAATTATTGCAGGTAAATCTACTAATTTAATTACGACAACCATATTTTGCTTAGCAAATATGCGTATTACGACATGCGAAATGTTATCATACCATAAAACCTTCAAGAGGGATTCCGAATATTATCTCACATACCCTGCTACGGTAAGCGTGTATGTATGCTGAGAAAAGTCGTTAATAGTTTCTTGCATATTTATGGCGTGAAGAACGCCACAATATATAGCTGTTGCCATTCATTTTCTCCATTAACAAACTTATTTGTATGCGTCTACTTTGTCATGTAAATGTAGGCCCCCCTTGAGATTTAGGAAATCAATTGTACGTCTGCTTTACTATGCCGCGTTTACAATTATAAACCGAAGAAGAGAAGCAATTCTTCTAAAATTGTTTTTCGAGAAAAATAAGTAAACTTGAATACTTAAGAGCTTCCTATTTAATGATGAGAAATAATGACCCAATATCGTTTGTTTGTCTGTATTGTCATATGTCTACGGACGTGATGAAAATGTTTTGATAAAGACTTTTCAATTATTAGTTCCGAGGTTCGTAAGCCGTGATATAGTCATTGCTGTCTCACAATAATGAGATAATAGATTTAAATAAAGAATGGTTATGTCCATTAAGCTATGGAATGTCTGTTTAAATCATCACAACGTTACGTAGGCACATTGCCGACATCTTCAGGCAGTTAACATTAAGCATTGACCTCAAGTACTTTAAATTATTTGATCAGCGTGTGTCATCGCCAAATGTAAGATAATTGCAATTCAAAAATAGGTCAGAAGGTATACAACTCTGTGATTGCCTCTTGAAATTTGAAAATGTTAAATACAATAAGATATGTGTCAACCCCCCCTCTCTCTCTCTCTCTCTCTCTCTCTCTCTCTCTCTCTCTCTGTTTTACCAACCACCTTAGGACCTTTTATTCCAGCAGAAAGAAGTGTATATACACTGTCCCAGATGTGACTGGCTGGATTAAACTCGTAACATATATAAAATTAATAGTCATCCATTATTGGTATAGACTATTTTGAGATGTTCTCAAAGTATTAGATTTAGACATTCTCTCTATATTGGTGATATCACACAGAAGGACTAGATTGAATATGGTCCAAATCCGCTTAGGCAATTTTCAATGAACATGACATCTCTTAAATTTAATCTTTTTTAACTATGGTAATGTACACATGCTACCTCCACATCCATGTTTGCGTTATTAGATTTAGAAATTCCGTCCGAGAGAGAGAGAGAGAGAGAGAGAGAGAGAGAGAGAATGGGGGGGGGGAAGAGAGAGAGGCAATTAAATATAGAACATCCCTTGGCGATCTTTCCATGGATATATGAAACATGTTAAAATAAACCCAGAATTTTCTCAAAGTGTATTTGCATGAGATACATTCTCATAATGCTCTGCAATGTATTTTATCCAGAGGTAATAACTAGTTAGCTCCTATGACATGGTGTATTCTCGTCCATAGAAAAACGTCCAGCACCAACTGTGTTTAGCACTGTTTGATTGATATGATGATGGTACAAATATTTACAAAGGTCCATGATGTGCATGTACACCTGATGGCTTTCGGAACTGAAACCCACGTACATGCATATCATATCGCCATACGCGTTAAACGACACCCTCTTCCATTATTGTACATGGAAACTAAGAATAAAAAAGCCATGTTTCTACATTCTTGATGCAGCACGTAGCCCAGCATACTCTCGTCTAAACAGTCATCAACACTGCACCACCATGCCGTTGTAGAAACGTGCTACATCTCGTATACTGTTTTCAAATTCCAGCAGTACCTCGCAATAAAACAAAGCCGTTACTTTCACGACTAACGTTTTATTGCCCCTATGAGGAAAACAAGAGTTGTTTGCCATTACTCAATATTGACTGAGCGATGAGAATTACATGTCTCTGTGTTTTAGCCCCCAGACATCACCATTCCAGCCCTTTGTAGTCCGGTCCTGCTTAACATGGTACATTTACCAAACATGGAACCATTACCCACGCCCGGGTTCGCCTACAGTCTCCTGCACGATCACCCCACGTACATGCAAATTAACTGTTTTTGGCATGCGTGTCACCACAGGCAACTCTAGATCAATACTATATGCCATGTAGACATGTCTGGAATTGCCTAACAGTGGAAGTCCCTTTCCCAATGTTGGTCTTTCAAAGTCCGTCAATCAAAGTCAACTGGCAAGCTCAGAAGTTTTTTTAATTTAAAAGTTGATTGCGATAAACTCCTAACTTTTACGTCTACGTGTCTAAATTGAAGGCGAGAAACGATGGGTTCGAGTATTTAAATATTGTACAATTTAGTATAAAAAACATGCTTTTCGCAATCCTTGATGTCGCATCTTTATAACTGATTTATTTAAAACTATAAATCATTTTACTATAATTACATCTATTTTCCCACAGTGTAATTCATTGCGAATTTGTCTGCAACAAGTATTACGACCTAAATAGTATACATCTCATATTTCCATTTTGTAATCTTGTCTTTCCATTGTTTAAGTCAGTAGTGTTAGTTCTAAATCTGGTCTACGAAAGGAAGCAATATGTTTGATGCATTCCATACAAAACGATCCATTCAATAGACTATTCACACCTCCGTGACCGCCAACAGTTATATGCCATTTAGAGAAACCGAGATGCTAAATAGTTTCCTTGCACGTGCTAGAATTTATTCAGAAGCAAAACATAAAATGTCTTGTGAAATGGAAGATGGCATAAACACCTACGACCGTCGTGTACAGGGGACCTAACTCTGTCGTGCCTCCATGTTCTTACGATTGGTTTGTGGTGCATAGGAGATTCTCCGCGTATTCTCAGATATGTCTCCGTGTATAGAGCAAGGTGAAGGATTACCTGTATCCATTGTTTCCGATGAAAATTGCGTCATTGAATTTGGAAATAACCTTAGAAAAATAGACAGTAAGGTTTAGAAGCGTAACTGGGACAAATATGCATGTTTCTAAAAACCACACCTGTAACAACATTAGAAGCTCTTCCAGACAAGGGATTACTTTGATAGAATTCAATTTCTAGATGTGGCGATGACACAATAACAAATCAATACAGTGTAAACAGTTTCCTTTTACCCTTAATATTCTTTAAAATCCGATTTTCCCGTAGTCACTGGTTGCTTTCAAATACGGCAATGGGTCCAAGACCATGTACTCGTATACATGGCATAGACTGAGCGAACTGGAGTCACTTTTAGCTTGTCGATATTCATTGAAAATAAACTTGAATGGGCGTCATTTTCGAGTTTAGATATCACCATCTGCATTTAGCTGTCGTGATAAGCCTTGCCGCACTCCCAGAAATACCCTTCGTAGACGACTTAGTTAATTGTGAGGCGTAAACCCTTCGCTGTCGGATAATTTGTACCTTTCTTCAGAGTGATACTTAAACTTTTCATTTGTAGATGCTTCGGTCCTGGTTTCGATTTCCTCTCTAGAAGTGTAACCACCGCAGACACACGTTATTGGGCCAGCTTGGATCAGTCGTCTAGAACAAGATAAAGATATTGAGCCAGAACGGTGACTGATTATATGCCGTGTGAAGAAATTGCCAGTGTTTTATCACTTTAATTTGGCAACGATGCTCGCCAATGAAACACGCGGGAAGAACAGTTTGATTCAGCAAGGGGGGTGGTCGTTTGCAGGACGGGATCAAGGGCTGTACCTGTCGCATCAATTGTCAAAATGTGTTATTGATGGGCATCTGGAAGAAAAGCCTAGACAAATCTGTCTATTTTACGGTAATGCTATTGAAGTTCGTTTTGTTCGATTTTCCATGTATATTGATAAGTTTGACAAGACATGGCTTTAGCGGATGCAGCACTATATGCTGGTAGCCCCACGTCTGCTGCCGTCCACGTCAGTTGCCGTCTATGTTGTTAGCGTTGTCTGGCATCAGAAACACCTCTACAAAACAGCGTCCTTATGTATCACGATGAAACGAACGATCTATTTACCAGTACCATTTAATAGTCATTGATTACAAACCATGTCTCTAATGTGTATAGATCGATCAATCACGCGCCGTGGTCGTCTTGTAATTAGAACATCGCTATTCGTAGTAACAGATATTTATTATAATATAATATGCTCATCATTAAACACATTATGGCATTTTCCAGACTGATTAATTGGATTACTGCTATATATTGTTCCCACATCTTTTAAAATGCTGTTAAAAGGTTGCGATGACCGTAACCGTGCTTTCAAACGGCATTGCGTTCTGAGAATCGGTATCATCAAAGGTATCCTGAATAAATCGAATCAAATCCGTTAAGCCCGTAACTGAAAAAAAAAGCCACCTTACTGTAAGCGAATGGGAGACATTAATGTATGTCTAGAACAGTTCTATAGTTCGCAATCAAGAGAACTTTGCATACCGTTATAACCTCAGTGCAGGGTTAGCAATGGTAAATCACCAGAGATTGGCCGACGGGTTCATCCTATGATATTTACGGACCCCCTGGGTCATGAAGTTATTTCTTCAGATCATCGTTGGTTCATGGGGGGTCTCGCGTGACTGGTGATGTTGATGAGGGACGGGCCAATGTTTGTCTTCGTTGTCGTTCTTTCTAAGAGCGACCAGCCAAAGCGATAACCTTGCAGCCAGCTAGATTTCTTTCGTGTAGGGATATCTCTTCAATCATTTTTTGTGTGTGTTATAGCCATCGACATTTTCTGCCGAGAGTGGTTTATTTAATATACCTAATTCAATTACGTTGGGCTCGGCATGTGTTTTGCGCTGCATCGACGTCTTCATTCCATTAGAATACTTGATTCCATTGCACGATGTAAAGTCTAACAGATAATTTGACTGGATATTGCTATTGTTTACGCGATGTAATTTACGTGAAAGTATTGCAACATTATTAAACGTCAGTTAGCAGCTAACATAGTTTTTCAGGATTGATATAGAAAGCAGAGAGTTGATTTGGGGTTCTACGTCATGGCGCGCATAACCATTTTGAAAGGTGGTGCTCGGGTAATTTAATTCTTGTAATAAATTATTTGGTTAATTAGATGGCAAGTATCTCCAATACCTAAATAACCATATTGTCAATGGTAATGCAAATCTAGGCAGCAATGAAAGTTGTTTTACTATCTGTGTCTTGGAATTGAGCGCCCCCCCCCCCTCCTCTCCCCTATTTTCCTCAAATATTACTGTTAAAGTCTGTAATTAACTGAGGATCAGAAAATATTTTTTTAACGCTTTGAAGTGGCAATACGTTCAGTAATGAAATCTACGTACGCATCATTGCATATGTCTTAATCCCAATGCTTATTGGGCGCCTATATATATATCCGATAAAGCTTTCGTTGGTCTAAGGTCTCACAAGCTATGAAACAGATTAATTGGACAGGAATGTAGTTCGGATTATTGTACTCCCAACACGACACGTTTAATTTAATCTGATTTCAGTAAAGATACATTGATAATGATAGCCATAGTCATATGGATATTTACCATAACATCCCCTCTCTTATTTACCATTAGTCAATATCAACGTAAAACCCCATTGGATTATTTGGATGACTGTGTACAAGAAACAACCTAATGCTTTCTGAAAGAAGCTCCAGCTCTTATTTTGCAGACCGGTATTGGATACATTGGAAGCAGATGAACTGTCTGTCTTCACTCTACATTGTTCCTGCAATCTGATGACATTTACGGAACGTATTTATATACATAGAGGCCATTTGCACCATGGCGTCATAACTAATCCGTTGCTAATACATCTATTTTAGTTCCAAGTAAATGTAATATACCTATTTCAATGTTCCTAATGCCCGGGTCAATACTGCCAATGTCTAGAGATGTTCGCTTTGCTAGAATTTCTTATTGGGAATATTATACGACGTTTCTCTATGGGTTTTCTGGTCTTTCCATGTGAAATGTGAATGGCTAACGACAAAGAGGCCCCACTAAAATAGAATACTGTAAATCATGAAATTAATGCGAGCACGATATTAATGCGAAAAACGCGATTGGCTTATGGTCGCATTTAATTCTTACGCATTATGGAAAATAATGAAAGGTACGTCCGGAAAAAACACACGAATAGAGGCCTCGATCGCATTTAATTGTTGTCGCATTTGTGTCTAAATGCTTGAGGTCGCATTAAATTAGTGACGCATTAATTTCCTGATTTACAGTACATAACAGCAACAACGACAACCGTATCAGCTATGTTTTTTATGGGTTTAACTGTGAACACAGCGGAGCTTTAGCTCTGGAAATTGATTGTCTTCCCCAGAGGTGTTTTATTCATACGTGTCTTGGAATACCAAATATATCAACACTCGTCGATAAAAGTCACGACTCGTGTTGATATATTTGATATTCCAAAACACGGGTGAGATTTTCTTTATATCAGATGAAGACATTTTCACCACTGCAACACAAGAAAACATGTTTCAGAAAACTTTCATTAATTATTACTGCAATGGTGATCTGCACCGCATCTGAGAGTGACGAGAATCACGAGCTCACGCCTTTATATCCTACGATAAGCACCCGCTGGCGGATTATGTCCCTTGTATTCCCGCTCTATAAGAAATTAATTTCTTTCTAATTCGTTCCCTCAACCGAAAAGAAATTATATGTATCTACAGAACAATTACCTGGTATCTATAGAAAAAAAACCACAATGTGATCTAGTGTAGTCTGGGGGATATGCTCCACGAAATTTCGAAAAGTGGGTATTATAAAATATTCGACTTAATTACATCGGTAAAGATATTGACAGATTTTAGCACCCATATTTAACCGCGTTAAAATAAGCATAATTAAATACGATTTCCTGGTGTCTACAGAACAAATATTAACAATTTTTCGCACCCGTTATCCATTGGTGTTTGAGTGGCATTCTCTCGATTTAAAAAAAATGTAAGCATAAGTACAATTTCCTGATATCTATAGCAAAGAAACCCACAATGTTATCTAATGTGGTCTGGGGATGTGCTCCCCGAAAATTTCGAAACGTGGTATGGAGGTGTGCTCCCCGAAATATTTTAAATATAGAAATAAAACACATAATGTTAATTATTGCGCCCCGAAAATTCTAAATGTAGGCATAAAATGCGATTCCTGGCAGCGGGGGTAATGAAAAGCAAATCTACTGGCATATTCCTAAGACTCCTAAGGTCTGGAGGCGGCTTCCAGAAATTTTGAAATACATGAATAAAGGGATGCGATTTTCTTTGCATCAACAGATGCTCATGGACGTTTTTTAATGTCGGCATAATGAGAGAAATTGTCATTTATGAGCTGATGCCTTTGTATATTAGAGGTACTGTAGATTATTCACTTCTAATTATACCTATTATATATATAAAGTGAGCAATCAGTATCGTTCATATCATAGAATGATGGTAGAATTAATATTTGTTGTAATTAATTGCGCTGTTCATTGCGTTGTGTTCACGCTTTATTACATATAAAGGAAAGATTTGGCAACACACAGGGGGGTATGAGACTCCCTAAGACCCCCCCCCCCCCGGATCCACTGCTGGATACCTTAACCCTGACCAACTCGATGACGTCAGTATCAGATAGTCCGTGTTTAAAAAACATGTTGCAATTAAAGTTCTAATGCTTAGCTCATTTGATAATGGACCTTTTAAAATGATTTTTATTATCTCCTTTGCTTTTTATTGATATAATGCCGTGGCGAACTAGAAAATTGGAATCCATACAATCGCTGATGAACTGAGAGAATGAATACATACTGGCCCCATTTTAAAAGGATTATAGTTAATACACAACCGTGTTTCCAACTATACCAGAGTCAAGACTATTGTACCGTTATAGTTACGACTAACTACGTGTAAAATATTTGTTTGATGTAGAGCAATGTGGAAAACATACTTTGCTAAATATAAATCAATATTATATTCAGCGGTGTGTCATTTTCTGCTCGCTACATTGCATGTATGTAGTCATATAAAACCACTTCACGTGCCTCCATTCAAGTGCAGCAATGCCGTAACCATATTATATCATTATCAATTCATAATATCAATACTTTCATTTGGATTACACTTGAATCCCTCTCATGTGTTAATTAAATAACCCTGCGCGCCGTGTGCTCGATACACCGACATGCATCAACGCATCGCCAGTGTAACATTGCATATATCACTCTCTATTTTGAATTGAATCGATAATCAATTCACTTTCATTACACATTTCCAATTTACTATTATCTACGGTATGTACTGGTAACATTCCCAACTGTATGTTTGAACATGATTATCTATGGCATCGTTTGATTGAATTTTCTAATCTCCTATAATGAGAAGCATCGATATAGCAAAGTGTCATGCGCGTACAAAAAGAAACCACTCTACAAACTTTTGTATAGAACAGTTGATAGTGCAATTATTTCGCGAACCTTGCAACTGTTTAGATTTATCTCACCAATCTAATTCTGTTCCAATGCATCACACGCAAGGCTTCACATACAATGAATTACGCCCCATTAAAAAAAAAAGAAGAAGAAGTATTGGAGGGTTCAGAGTCGTGGGACTACACGGTAACAGTTGGATGATGATCTATCAAGGGTAACCCTCTCTCTGCCAACCCTCTCTCTCTCTCTGTGCTAACCCTCTCTCTCTACTACCCCCCTCTCTCTCTGCTAACCCTCTCTCTGCTAACCCTCTCTCTCTCTCTGCTAGCCCTCTCTCTCTGCTAACCCTCTCTCTCTCTGCTAACCCTCTCTCTCTCTGCTAACCCTCTCACTCTCTCTGCTAACCCCCTCTCTCTCTGCTAACCCTCTCTCTGCTAACCCTCCCTCTCTCTGCTAACCCTCTCTCTCTCTGCTAACCCTCTCTCTCTGCTAACCCTCTCTCTCTCTGCTAACCCTCTCTCTCTCTGCTAACCCTCTCTATCTGCTAACCCTCTCACTCTGCGAACCCGCTTTCTCTGCTAACCCTATCTCTCTGATTATAACCCGCTCTCTGCTAACCCTCTCTCTCTCTGCTAACCTCTTCTCTCTGCTAACCCTCTCACTCTGCTAACCCTCTCACTCTCTCTCTGATAACCCCCTCTCTGGTAACACACACACTCTCTCTCTCTGCTAACCATCTCTCTCTCTGCTAACCCTCTCTCAATGCTAACATAACTGAACGAGCAAGTTGTATAGCGAGTGTCCTGGCAGTTAAATTTGCTTGGTGACTTTCCTGGCTGTTAACCTCATCAACTATCGTCTCTCCTGAACAATACGTCCGCCCTTCGGGATTTACTGGGTTCTACAGGCCATTGCCGCAGACACGTCCTGCGTCTAACTTGGTCAGTTGAACATCAACAAGCCGGACTATCGACTGTCAATGCTAATGGGTCAGTCTAACCGAACACCCCGATATAGGCTCTTAGCTATTGATACCAAGCACGCACTTTCTTTGTCTGTAACGTTGAATCAAATTTAGCTGAGTGGTTGATCGGGAGCGTGTACGACAAGGGATACCTACTGTAAGACACAAAGCTAAAGGGGGACCAGCTCGATGACACTCCCAGATCCAACGTCCAGTATACCCATCTTCAGAATTGAGAAGTTCCTTCTGGCCATCTTGTGCCTCCGCCTCGTGATTTGCGGTCGATGGTAATTCAATTAACGGTGTGATCATGTTGCATGAATTTAAACACAAGAGTGAACGGAACGTGGACTGGGCGATCTTTGGGATGTAATTAATTATGTTTACCACCAATGTAAACTCCAGTATTGATGGTTATGTGTAACTCGTTGACTGGTGGATGCTGCATGTCCTGGCGCGTGTCGGTGCTACCGAGCGGCCAATAGTGGCACGTACAGTCTGCTGTGAACTGAAGGAATAAAGTTAAATCGGGTGGAAGCAGCATGCATTCTGAGCATAAATCCTTTGAAGATGTGTCTATAAATTGAGGGACATATTCGTAATTATTCTAACAGTTATTCTTTCGACGTCTTCAAGTTTAGACGCGTTTTCTTCTCCATTGGATGATACACTTATGCTTCCGCCGTGTATAACTGCGCTGGTGTTAAGATTGTTTATCGTTGTGTTGGGAATCTTGCCGACGGTAGTAGCTCTGTGTTATATAGTAATTGTCTTCATTACATATTTAGTTTGGCATGAAATGCATTGACACCCCTATTTCGTAGATTATCTCGGTAACTACTTTATGGAATGACGAGGGCGGGTGGTAGCGCAGTGGTAGAACAGTTGGACTTCGGAACCGAGGTTCCAGGTTCAAATCCCGCCCCGGGGCCCGACATCAATGTTCGCGAAAGTTTCCTTTCTGACGCGATATTGATAGGATGCAATGTCTGTAGAGTGGCAATGCAGTTATCATCCTTGGTCTTGTCAG